>VDFB02031128.1:0-194912 GCA_007258455.2 Sequoia sempervirens | reverse complement strand
AATCCAATTTCCCAAGTTGTAAATCTATATATTCAAGTTCTTCATTCATTCAAAGAGATAGTTCTTTGGGTTTTTGTTGGCCATAGTGCAAAATAGTATAGGGTTTCAAAATTTGGTAGTTTATCTAACATTAGAGCTACTCTCTAAGTTACAAAGAGGTAACCACTATAGCAGATGTATGAAAATAATTATATTCTTGACTGATTGTTGATATTTTGGATTGTTTGAGTGAGGGGTATTATAGGCCCTCTTCTTGTAAAGTTCCTTCCACCACATTTATTAGTGTAGCTATACATGTAATGGTCTCTTACTTGTTATAGATGAATATCAATGAGTTTAGATGAGGTGTTTATTCTACATCATACCTTTGTTGTTATTTATAGTTATTTACTTGTTATAGTTGGGTATAAATTTGTTACCCAATAAGGCACTAGTTAGTAGGAATCTTGACCTTCCACACCCATTCAAATAATCAATATCATTCACTAATAGTATAGGAAGTAGGAGTAGTGTAGATATGCGTATTGTTCATTAATTCAATACAGAAATTGAGAAATAATTATAAGTAATCTTAATGGATAAACCTTTAGAGGATCATGTTCAATATGCATGCACCTTTCCATTGTGTATGTAGTATAAATGAATATATCTCAAGGGATTAATGAAGTTTATAATCATGGGTAAATGTGTAAGGTGTGTAGTCAACTATATAGAAGTTATTGTAATTAGTCTTATTTGACCTAGTGATAAATTTTGGGGTCGAGTATGCAATTAGTTTTGGCTACTATCATTTTAGTTGCTCATTCTATTTGATGAAAATAATTTTTAATGTATACCTCCAAGAATGCCCTCTTCAATATAAGCTAAAATAAAAAATAAGAGAGAAAATTCACTCTCATATGTTAACCTTTAACTATAATGAGTCTTTTGATGAGCCCCTTATCACCTTCTTGAAGAAAAAACCTTGGCCTTAAGGTGAAAAATCTATAGGATTTGGGAGAGTAGTTTTGGGACCTAACATTTATGGTATTGTTGATGGGGATATGATATTCTAATTTTTATTTTGAAGGTCCTCATAGCATAATTATTGAAGAATTTATTGGTTTGGGTGAGTCGACAAACCATCAACTTATGCCTTATGGGATTGTTTTTGGGGACATAAACTCTTGGTTTTCATATTGAAGACCTCTACAATTCATAATAGGGAAACAATCCTTGTTTGGTACATTTAATGTTTAGTTGGATTTTTTTTAATTTCTCTTCCTAGTGAAGAGTGACAACTTTTTTTCAATCAACCTAGAATTAACAATCAAATTAAAGGACTTTGTGATGGAGAGAAGCATATGCCCCAAGTACCAACATGAGCAAGGAGAATATTCCACCAGTGCATGAAGAAATATTTCATGGGAAAATCAAAATAATGGTAATTCATTCATACCTACCTATCGAGTCTTATAAGCTAGTTCTTTATGTCAAAATAATTTATTTATTTGATTCAAGAGATCAATACTTATATAATTTTGAAGACTCAAATGATAGTGAAAAAAAAGAGAAGCATGTATAGGTCTAATCATGGAAGCACAAATGATATGGTTGGTAGAAAGGACATGGATATATATTATACTATTTATCCTATTTACCATACTTCCTCTTCTCTCAACATATCAAATGATTGTAGTGCTGAAATAGATGAATTGATGGTCAACTTAGAGAGGAGAAACTCAAACAATAGCAAATTTTGAACAATCAGAGGCTCAATTAAAAATAAACCATATGCTTCTTATTAGGATGAACAAGAATATACATGCATAAATTTTTTGGCATTAATTTCCTTGATGTAGAAAAATATGATATTGGCTAGTATCATCCTCCTCCATGGATGTCATATAGAGAAGATGTTAAACATAATAATGCACGTTGTATCACCTTAAATAAATACTACTTATGAAGAGAAGATTGTAAAAGGTCCAACTTGTCACCCCAAAGAATCCAAATTCCCTCTTAGTAATTAGAGAGGATGACCTTTATGATAAGGATGAGTATCCATGATGTTCATATATCCTAAAATTAAATGAAGTTTCACATTCAAATATGCAAGCATCCATACAAAGAAAAAGAACAAAATTAATGAGCTCGTTGAGCTTGAAAAATAATGTGAAGAAATATTCAACCCATTGCAACTAAACATCCATCCTATTGCAACAAAATTTTAGGTTACTCAACTCCCTATCATTCCTCTAACACTCTTTACAAACAACTAGACATATCTTGGGTCGATTATGAAATTAAAAACATGAAAAACAAGGTCTATAACAATATGCCAATATTTCATGGGTATGATATTAGTGAAGGGGACACACATGTTGAGGAATTTTTAGATTTCATGGAAAAAATTCAATTTGAAGATGAGGACATAGTGGATGAGTTTTTTTTGTTAGGTCCTTGCATAGAAATGCATGAAGGTGGCATAAAGGTTTTCTAGAGAATTTCTTTGCTTCTTGGAATGACAATGTGATTATGTTTAAAGAAGAGTTTAAGTTAGACCCTATTATCCTTGCCCAAGAATTAGAATAAAACATATGGAAAGAATGAGAGTCTAGCATGGACTTCATTCATAGTTTTTTTTTTCCCCTTTTGAAGATCCTAGAAATTTCCAGTCCTAACGCACCTACATGTTTTCACATGTTTCTTGCAGCCTATGATATTTCTCTATGTTTTGGCCCACTATAAGGAGAATTTAATTTGATTAACATGCAAGAGAAATGCTTTTTCCTTGATTATGTTGAGAAAGTGAAAAGAGATATGATTGCAAAATAATTTTTCTTAGGTCTAGAAGCTATTGGTAATAAATAAGCTATTGTGAACAACATAGGTGTGACTATTGCACCAATTTCTAGTACAATCTCAAGTAATGATTGTGTTTGTAGGTAGGTAGAAGAACTTCTTGGTTTATTATATGAAAATAATAGAGATAAAGATGATAGTGTTTGTACCTAGCCTCAATTAGAAATTAGTCATTCATGGATGATAAAAATGAAATAACTAATTATGATCTTCAATTTGAGAATAAAGAACATGAACCTATTATTTATATTAATGATGTTGACAAAGAAGAAGAGTTGTGTACAAGTGAATAGTCATATTGATCATCTTTTGAAGTTAATTATATAGAGTGTGCACATACTTGTGATCTAAATGATGACCAAGAAAATAATTATTTGTTTGAATTATTGCACTCATTTATCCCTAATTTTGATATTGAGGCTATTGATGTTTATTTGCATGAGGATAACATAGAGGTGGCTACAATTGATGATAAAATTGTTGAGGTAAATATTATTGTAGTTATTGATATTAAATTTGAACACCTTTCCCTTAATGAATGTGAAGATGGTGGTCATGTGGATGCATATGAGAACCTATTTATTGGGTGCAATACTTTTATCTTCCTCCTCATGTAGAGTGTGCTTTTATGGGATCATAAGAGGCTATTGTTCTAATAATTGAGGAGGAAGAGATTGAAACAAAGAGACAATTTAAGGAACTAGGTTCTTCACATGACATGTATCATGGTTCTAATATTTTTTCTAATGAAATGTACATTAGTACATATAATAGTGAGGTATGTTGGTTGCCTATTATACTTGAAATGAACATAGTTGAGTATGAAATTTTTCTTCATGATGAAGATGCAACTTTTGATGTTGGAGATAATTGTGTGCCTAATTTCAAGTATTCCACTTAGTCCCATCATACATTTAGCAATGGAATTGACTAGCAATAAATATACTAGGTAGATCATATGCCTATGGCTCAAGTTTTATATATACTAAAGCTTCAAAAAATTTAGTTTGATGTGCATGAGGAGTAGCTTCCTTGTATAAGTTAGCAAGTTAGTGTGGCATATGTTTCATTAAAATGTGAGTTGGAAACATTTTTTTCTTCAATTTAGTTGATGATGTCAATAAGTATGATGAAATTTGTATTTTTAGGCTTACCTCATTCTTCAAGTTGTGCCCTTGGTTGCTTTGGACTTCAATGATATATCATGACATGGTTTAAAGGCCTCTTTTTTGTGGTCTCCTTGCAATGGAAAGGTTAATTTTGGAGTTTTCCTTCAACCTTTTGAAGACAATGAAAGGTTGATGTATGTGAGATGAAGCCCACACCTAATGCAACTAGGGTTCAATCATTAGGGATGTAGTTGGGTGATGATGATAGTTTTGGCTTGACGGAGATCGATTCCTTTAGTAGTCTTGTCTTTGATAGAGGCAAGAAAATGCAACATACTTTTCATAGGCATGTGTCATGGGTGTTTAGGGCCTTACAAATGATGCTACATGTTATTATTTCCTTATAAATAATGTTCCCCTGTATATAGTGTTTCCTTGTTTGTATTGTATTGTTTAATAAATATTGTGTCTTTGTATAGTCATGACCCTTTCTTTTCATGATGAAGTGTAAGTTAGTCTCGATACCTCATGTTCCTCATTTTTGTCTATTCTCTCATTGTGTCTACAAGAGACACAAGTACCCAACCATATCTAGATGGGACTCAAATATGTAATGTTAATTTTTCTTTAGTCCCTTCCATTTTATGTGTCTTATTCATATTTTACCCATTATTTATAACCAATTTGAGACATATTAAATGAGTCCCCCAAGTATGAAAAATGGATAAATCCTTAAAAATTCTAAGCATGGGTTGTTTCTAGTGTTTCCCTTAGCATTTGTTTGTGTTGTTAAAATTTAAAAGTTTCAAGGTTGTTCATACTTTCATGCCTTCCCTACTAATCCCAACACCTCCCTTTTTTCCTTGTCAAAATTTTCCCATGTGCTTTTTGACCTTTCATAGTTTTGTATCTCTCCATTCCCATTGGATTTGTCATCTTGGACATTCCTTTTGAAAGTTTTCATATTACCTTTTCCCTCCAATTACCTTGTAGAAGTTTTAGGATTTTCCCCATCCTTGATTCATGTTAGAGTTGATGATTGAACCCCACAACTCCCATAAGTAATTTGCAAGAAATTATCCTATCACAAAAGAAAGGTAAAAGAAAGATGATGTGCTCAACAACCCAAAAAATTGTATTGATGTAATAACCTAAATGAATGCTTACAATAAAAGGTGAATGGTTATAAAATAAAAAAGAAAACCCTAGATCAGGGTTTGATTAGATTGAGACGAGTGTCATCATTTAATGCAATGAGACAACATGATCTAAATATAGTTTAATCTAATAATAAACAAGAAACTCCTAAGTTTTGCTTAAGTAATTAAAGCAAAAGGTGTCTAATAATTAATTAATTATTTGGTGATGACCTATTTACTTCAACAACACCCCCCCCCCCTTAAAATCAAATTAGGGAGAAACTAAAAAAATAATAAGGATGCAATGATGGATGTAGTATGGGTCTCAACTACAAGGCCATACGAGGTACCCATGAGCAAGCAATTGAAATATCTCATAACCAAAGAAAAGGAGAAAAAATTGTGGGAAAAAATCCTCTCCAAAAGAGAAAAATAAATGAAAGTGTACATGTGACAATGGAATGTAGGACTCAAAATGTCCCCCCAAGTGATCCTTTCATCACATAAGTACAATCAAGATCCCCCATAGGAGAGAAAAAATGAGATAATGAATTCCCCCAGAAAGGAAGTAGCTCCTTTGCCAAAAATGAATGTTTTAAGAAAAATGTTGAATATGATCCAAAAATGCAAAACATTATTCCCCCCTTAGGAAGAAACATATCCAATGGCACATGTAGAAGAAAATATCTCAAGATAAGAGGTCTCATGATGGGTGCTATAGAAAAATGCTCAAGGGTCCACATGTTTGAATCAAATGAAGCTAAATAAAGTGAAGCAAATCCAAAAGACTATATAGATACTTGTAAAAAAACCTCCAAAGGTAATGTTTAAGTGATGATTGGTGGGTCATAGCTATCATCAAAGAGGAATTGAATATTCTCAAGTGTTTCCCCACTATTTTCAATGTGTGACTCACCAAATAGCTCTATCATGTTTGGCAATTAATCATCCCACAAAGCTAAAACTAAAGAACTGGTAACATCCCATTGAAGTAAGTTGATCTTTGAAGATGTAGGAGGTGGAAGCTCAACAATAGTCTCATGAACCAATGTGGATGATGTAAGTACACATAGGTTGAAGTGACCAAAATTCTCCTCAAATATTTGATCCACTCTAGATGCATTCAAATGAAGACTAGTCAATGGTAGTGCAAGCTCATTTGGAACAAAATGAGAGAAGGCATACAATCAAGAGGGATGATCTACTATCCCAACTACAAGAATATATTTACTATGTAGGTCTCTGATAAGCATTGAAGTAGGTATGAACTCTATTGTTGTACCTACCTCACTATGTGCAATATGATAGCTAGAAAGGAGACTGGAAGATAATGAAGGGACACAAAGTACATAATGAAATGTGGAATCATCAACATCTATGGATCCTTTCCTAATAAAACTCATATAATTTTTATTCCCCATAAAAATATGTGGTAATGTGTAAGGCTCATATGAAGAGAACATACTTGAAGGTGCAACCATATGGTGTGAGGCTCCTTGGTCAAGAAGCCATCTACTAGATTGAAGATTGGTGGATGCAAAGAGAGCATGGCCTTTCATCTTTTCTACTCCACATTCCACGGTGGCTGACCTTGATTGTGAAAGTTCTTAAGCGGAAGAAGAGGATGAAGGAAATTCAATGTGATTCTTCTATAGAATATGCTTCTACTCATTAGTCTTCTTTGCATAACATTGATATCATTATGCCTAGTCTTTGTGTAATATGCACAATTTTTTATCCTTCTTAGATGAGTCCCCCTTAGAATAGGAAGAATAATCAAAGGTATCATGTGAATTTTCAATTCATTGGCTTGTTCATGTGACTTGGAATCCTTTTGTTTCTATTTCTTGTATTTGTCATTTGAAGCCTTCAAATCTCTAGTGCCTAGTGTGTAATAAGAGCCTGTGCTTTGGAAGACTTCAAGGAGCCCATCTATACCAAATTTTCCTATTTCCAAGTGAGTGATGTAGAAAAAAATTCATGTGAAGGAATAGTGAATCTAGTACAAAGTGCATCTCTAGTAGAATAAAAGGTAGAAAGAAAAATTGAATAGTTAGGACCAAGCTTAGCAAGGATGGAAAGAATTAACCGAGTTTCATATTTTTGAATACAACACTATGTCAACTGCAATATGAGAGACTTGATATTGATGAATAAGTCTTGAATGCTATCAAAATATTGAGGATTCAAGCCTTTACACTGATTCTCCAATTTAAATCCTCTCAAAGTATCCTACTTCTCAAACAAAGACTCCAAATGAGTCCATATCTAATTGGGTGTGGTGCAAGATTCAACATGAAAGATAAGATCAAGAGACATAGACATGCATATGTACCAAAAACATCATCACACCTATTAAACCATTTTCTCTTCTCAACAACACCTATAGGTTCAAGTTATGTACCCATGATCACTTTGTATAGCATATATTTCTTTAGATGTATCTCCATTAGCTTTTTTATGCTATTGGAATTATGAAAATTTGATAATCGAGTTAAAATTTATGACCTCCTAAGCAAAAACAACTTGATCTAACTTCAAAGGCCTATAGAATAAATCAAGAGAAAAATATGGACAAATCACCTATACCATGGGATCAAGCTTAGAACCACCTTTCCAACAATATGAAGTTTGTAAAAAATGGAGTTAGGACACCCAAGATACACCTAATTTACTAAAAGTTGCTCAATTTTCACTGGAAAGAAAAACAAGGGGACTAAAAAAAAAATTGACCCTTAGTCAACTAGGTGACCATCACTAGAGTTTGCAGCTTAAGTTGGGGCATTTGATCTTTGATATCACCAAGGGATGGGTGGGTGAAAAAAATGTAGCTTGAGCAGCTGAGTAGAGGGAAGTGGTGGTGTTTTAGCTAGTCTCGGTAGAATATTCTTGTTTTGTACCTGCAAAAAATCTTCTAATCAATTTTTTGTGAAATTTTTTTGGCCATAGGCTTTTTTTCTACATGTTTTTGGCACTTGGAAAAGTGTATAGGTCATACCTATACTATTTTTACAATGTACGAGTTCGTACAACATACATATTATGTATGACTAGATGGACTATGAAATACATGATTCGTGTGCACCAAAACAAATCACCCTAAAAGTCAAAGTCTCAAATTTTTGTGAAATAATAGTCAATTCTTAGGTTTTCGGTCACTCCAGACACAATGGTGAGGTTGGTTTTGCTATGAGATGCACCAATTTTTTTCTCAAGGATGGATCCCTTAAATTTTGAATAGGAGGCTATAAATATAGAGCTCTAATACCATGTTAGATTTGATGATTGAACCCCAAAGATCCCAAAAGTCACCTACAAGCAATTATCCTATCACAAAAGAGAGATCTAAGCAAGATGATGTGCTCAACAACTTGAAAAATTGTATTGATGCAATAACTTGAATGAATGGTTACAATAAAAGATGAATGCTTATTAAAGAGAAAAGAAAACCCTAGATTAGGGTTTGATTATATTGAGACAAGTGTCATCATCTAATGAAATGAGACAACATGCTCTAAATATAACTCGATCTAATAGTAAAAAAGAAATTCCTAAGTAGCATTTGATAGTTACAACAAATATATATACATGTATGTATATGTGTATATATATATGTATATGTATATATGTATGCATATGTATATATGTATATGTATATGTATATATATATGTATATGTATATATATGTGTGTGTGTGTGTATATATGTATATATATATATACATATATAATTTGAATTGACATTTAATAATTATAAATATGGCATTACCATATTTATCATACAATCACAATACAAAGTAAACACACTATTATTCCACATAACATTAACTAATAAATTTTATAATATATAACACTAACATATCATAGGAACATTCAAAACAAGTAAAATGAGGGATTTTACACATTTCCACTAACTTTTGATTTTTTTACCCTTAAAAGATACATGTGTAATTCACACTCTTATTAACTTAAACATCAATCCATTTGTTTAAACTCAAACTTCATATATTTAAATATTCGCTTATAATTAAATTATTAATCTTAAATATTTATTGAATTATCTATATCATGATATATTTTTACAAAACCCTAAAGATAGAGGCCTTTTAGAAAACACAATTGTGTTTTGAAAACATAAACATGTTATGTAATGTCATCAAATTTACTCATTTTAAAATAATATTTGACAAAACTACCATTATAAAGTTGTAGTTTTTCTTAGTTGTCTAACCATATATTTTATTTTCTATTTGAAACACATTAACATATTTTAATCTTATTATTATTTTATTCTTTAGGTACATGCGTATTGATTTTTCTTTGTAACTTTTGATCTACTTGTAGACTCCTAAATTGACCCATGTCACTACCCAAATATTTCTTCTATAATTGATTGAATACAACCTTGATTATTCAGTTAATTATCCAATTTCATTCCCTTATTAATTAAATAATATTTCATTATTTAATTAATAAAATTCTATTCATCACTATTTACCCAACCCCTTTTTTAGCCTAAACAATTTTATTAGTTTCCACCTATAGCCCATCTCAGGTGAATAGATCCAATTATTTATTTACCTAAGTCCTCCATCCTCATCCCAAAAAATTAAATGAATATATTATTTATTTAATTTCTCTATTTTAATACACTTTTTATTAAGTGGGCTAATCTACTTAATCTTCTAATCATCCACTTGCACAACCTAAACCCTGGTCAAATACTTCACATCCTCCAGCATGTACAAAGACATGAACCTATTTCACACAAAGCATGGGCCTTTATATGTGTGACATGGCCTTGGTATCATGTCAAAAGGGTCAAGTCCTTGTCCATTCCTCAAGGGTACTCACAAGTACCCTTTCCATCTTTTCCATCCACTTCTTCCAAGGAGAATCCCCACCATTGATTCTCCCCTTAATCCCTCTCCCTCCATCTCCTCTAACCAAATGAAGACACTTCTCCCTCTCTCCTTTTCCCATGACTCTCAACCAATATGAGCCATTGCTCTCACCTTTTGATTGCGTCCATCCATTGGTTCCTCCCAATTTC
Source organism: Sequoia sempervirens (assembly GCA_007258455.2). Classification (NCBI taxonomy): domain Eukaryota; kingdom Viridiplantae; phylum Streptophyta; class Pinopsida; order Cupressales; family Cupressaceae; genus Sequoia; species Sequoia sempervirens. Next base: position 184,768 of record VDFB02031128.1, on the reverse strand, counting down.
TATAAATTTTCCTCAACACAAGACATTTTAAAAAACACTTGAATGCAACCTTAAGTGGATGACAAGAGTACACACATCCAACCATCCACGAGCATAAGCACCATTCCATGGTGCAAAAAGGGTTGGTTTTTTTAAAGGTTTTACATGTTTTTATCAATTTTTCCTAACCCTTATGCTTAATCCGAGTGTTGTTTGTGTTTTGAGTAGAGTACATTAATATTTCTTTGATTTTTTTCTATTAGGCTAAAAAATACATGCACACACTACTTATCAAAATTAAAAAAAACATATCGGAGTATTTTATGGTTCATTCTTTACACATTAAAACAAGTATTTTCAATTATTTTTATGCAAGTTATGTGATGTGCATGCTCCATGATACAATTTACAGGATGCTTCTACTTTGAAAAATCATGAAAAAAACTCAATAAAAATATAAAAAATACACAATTTCTAGTACTTATTCTTAATTATATATTTCTATCACACGGTTTAAAAAATAGAGTGACACATGTTTAACACTATGTTATATTTAAGTAAGAAAAATAAGAACACATTTATGTGTACACAACATTTTCCCTCTTAATCTTAATCATTTTTAACAAGTTTAGTAGTTTAAAAACTAAATTTAAAATACGACATATTTTGTTCTTGTCGTATCTTCAAATTTTGAGTGCATGCATCTCAAATTACTCATGATCCAAGTTCAAGTTTACTTGATTTTAGTAAATTTTTTTAAAAAAAATTGGTCACTTTTAAGCCCTTTTTTGTTCCCTATTTACATGCATTTACCCAATTGTTATTCTCATACTCTATGATTAACCATATATACAACAAAAAAGTAAAGTAAGATAAATTTCACTAGCATAACATTTTCATCTTAAACTTTAAGAGAAGTTGGACCAATATTAGTTCTATTTATACCACCAAATTTTAAAGCAAAACTCACACCTGCTTGATTGTTGATCACAACTTTTTGGGATCTATCATACTCCATTACATTCACTAAGATAAGTTAGTTATGAGAATTGTTAAGGACTAAGAAGATAATAAAGGTAAACATAATATTAACATTTTGAAATTGGCAATATTCATGTTTCTTTTAGGTTTTAGGTTTATGGTGATTAAGTTATTTAATTTGTGGGTAGATATTGGATTGGGTAAATTTTTAGTGGTAAAAATTTACATTTGACTATTGAAATGCTTGATGTTTAAGAATACTAATAATTATTTTTTTGACAATGAGACTTTGTACAAAATTAGACTTTATGCAGAATTGCTCAATGTTAGAGAATTTTTCAAGGATGTTGATAACACCCTATCTAAAGATACAACTATTTTTTCTCAACAAGTTTAAATTTTTAAAAGCCACAAGATGTAAATTTTTCACAATCACAAATTGGGTTCCAACTCCTTTATAATATTTTCTATAAGTTTAAATTTCATCAATTAGAGACAATACGATATAATTGAATCAACACCACTTTTTCCAAGGTACAATATTACAAGACATGGAGAAATCTATGATTGTCAACATAGTAGTCATGCATAAATAGAATATGCTTAAATCAAACTTACTTTAACCTCCATGTAGTAATAGGTGAGTGGTAGGTTTTAAATTAGACTAAAATATCTATAAATAACTCAATGATTTAAACACTCATAGAATATAATGTCAAAGAAAACATTATGACATTTATCAATGAACATAACTAAACATAACACTCACATATTAAAATTAGAGAGAAAACACATAAAAATTGAAACCATCTATAATATCATGCCTAAATAATGAATTAAAAAAATAATTACACTGATAGGTGTTTACAATGAAAGCCAATTCCTTGAGAATCCATATACATAGAAAAAAGTTGCTATTTTTTTGTTTTTAGAAATTTATTTAATGATGTTCACCATACTTAAATGCAACAAATGGATAATTTTTATTTTAGTTACTCCTTTTTTAGTAGTTTCCTTCTATGATAACATTGGTTGTTGAAGAGAATAGGTAATGTGCAATTTATTGTTGTTTTATTAGGTTAAATAACATTTCATCATACCTTGTCTATGCTTGGATATTTTGCATGCATGACTACCAATGCACTTCTCACTATGTTTTGCATGCATTTCTTTTGTATGCCTTCTGTATGCTTGAGCATATCTTTCTATCCTCTATGTTTAGATGAATGTTCGTACCTCATTCAATGCTCCCATTTATGTTTTGAAGGAGTTAGGTTTTCTTTCCGAATCCAATTTGGATATGAATTTACATCTCATTTTCTTTTATGCTTAGCAACACTCCTACAATTCCTCTGGCACAAACTTTACACTCTTAACTCGTTAATAATAATTTAAGTTGAAAGATATGTCAAATTTGGTATTTGTATTTAGTTTCTATGCGCTCTTTGTTGTGTTAGGGGCTTGAATGGGTTCTGTATGATTGCTTTTGAGAGGAACTTGTTTAGGTATTAATTATGCTGATGTACATTTGAATGCCATTCTAAGAAATGTGTGATTAGAAATTTGGTGAATTATAGCAAAAACCCTTGCCTTTTCATAACCACAATTATCACATCTTTTCTTTTCCTTTTGGCTGCCCTTCCTTCAATAGCTAACAATGTGATTTTTTTTTTAGATTTTTGTTAACAACTTTGCATGTTAATGATTAACTTGCAGTAATGTTCTTTAAGGGTTCTTTTGTTCTAGGAGATATGTAGCCATTAAAGTCTATCACATCATTTAATTCAGTAATTAATAGTGATTGGTTGGTATTCACGCTCTTTTAAACTGTCCCGAAACTTCTTTATTCCTTCAGTGTCTTCATTCAATCTCTTTTGTTGTATTTACAAATATTTGAAAACACTTATTGTAATGCATTGGGTATGTAGCCTTGTCCTTGTTAACAAAGAGCAAGGATTCATTGTCTTTATCTCAAAACTCAGTATCTTTTATGAGTACGACTCTTAAAGTGAAGCAAAATCCTCTCAGCCTTTTTGTATTATCATAAGTTTTCTATATCTATACTTGATGTAAGCAACATCAAGGCTTTCTAAACTCAGCTTATAAATTTATCAATTTGATCCATTAAGGTCTCTGCTTATAAGCTTATAAATTTATATAATTTGGTGATTAACTTGCAATAATGTTCTTAACCATTTTTTTATAGAGCATTTTCATTGCATCTACTCTTTTTCAAACCATTTCCAATGTAACCACCACTTCTAGTTAAAAATGTGTAAGTGTTTTTTTAAATCATCATTGAAGATTTTTCAATGTTATGAATTTTTCTTTCAAATAAGTTTACACTACAAAATTAAAGTAAAATATTAAATTTATAAGAAAAATTTCTACATAAAATTATAATAGACATCACACAAGATATGGATTGATATATTTTAAGTATATTTATTTAAGTAATATTTTCCAATAAAAAATAATAATTATTTATAAATATAAAGTATGAAACAAATGTGTTCAAAAAGATAAAGTATAAAAAATATATGTTAAATTATTAGACATAAAAAACGTTTCTAAAGTTAAAAACTTTAAGTATAAAACAAATATTCTAAATTTATTATTTCATTTAAGTTTCTAAATTAATATACTTAAAATTAAAATATATTCAAGAATTTTTTAAAACAATATATCTCTTGAGATTTATTTAAGTAATCTTTTCTAATAAAAGAAATTATTATTTATAAAGAACTACACATAAAAAGAAGTTTCTAAAATATATAAGATAAAGTATGAAAGAACTTTCTCAAATTAACTATTGCATATATAACTAAGTTTCTAATTAATATACTTAAATTTTTTTTATTTTTTTTAAAAGTTCTTTGATTAATTGTAAAATGATCTCTCCTTTTTTATCGGTAAATAGCTACTAGGGGAAACACCCATTGATCATTTTTTACTAGAACTATGAACCATTGAGACCACATTCGGGGGACCTCATCCTCGTCGTTCATATCCTACGCCTACTTGCATTCCCACCAAGCTCCCTGCAGCACCCAATGCCATTCCTCTTCTCTGCTTCACCTGCCTACATTCTCACCAATCTCTCTGTAGGACCTAGCACCAAACCTCTTACTAAACACCCCTACTAGCACCACCAGACCATCAATCCCTTGGCACCAAACCCCTTACTGAACACCCCTTCTAGCACCACCATACCATCAATCCCCCGACGCCAAACCTCTGACTAAACACCCCTACTAGCACCATCACACCATCGATCCCTCTAGCTCTTGGACCTCGCAAAACCTCTAACTAAACACTCCTACTAGCACCACCACACCATCGATCCCTCCAGCTCCTGGACCCTGCAGTAGCGCACACCATCCACCACTGGCCCACTCCTCTGTGCATCGGTCATTGCCACCCTTGCATAGGCTTTCCTTTGTCATCTATACATCATCCAATGTTCCTCTCTGGCTAGTGATAGGTCATCCCACCATCCACTAGTGGGATTCAAACTCAAGACATCAGGGAAGTTGCTACTTGCAACTTGTCGTTGTACTATGAGGTCATCCCCCATTGTAAAATGTTCAAAGATTTAATATTAGAATAGAAATAAAATTATAAAGAAACAAAAATAATTGTTCTTTTTAAAAATTCTAAATAAATTAATGTATTCAAAATTTTAAAAATTGAAAATTAAATAAAAATAAAATATTCTAAATTTATTATTACACATAAAAGTATGTGTCTAAATTAATATATTTAAAACATTAAAAAAAAATATATTTTTTAAAAGCTTAAAATGTTTCAAAGGAAAAATCATTAATATTCTATTTTATTTAAAATTAATATAACACATATAGAAATATTATAAACTTAAGATTTTACTAAAGATTGAATAGTAAAAAATATAACTTAAAGATACATCTAATATAAAAGTCTTTCATAATAAGTGCCCATCTAAATTCAATTTAAAATTACAAAATTAAATACAAAGAAAATATAATAAATTTATTATTACATGTAAAAATAAGTTTTCAAAATAATATATTTAAAACTAGCTTATCTATCTTTAAAAATATTCATATAACATTATTAAATTACAATTATGGTAACTATTAAGATTTAATTAGGAATTAATCAAGGTTATGGTTATCGTTTATATTTAATTAGGTTTAGGGTTTAAATAAGGTTAGTATTATATTCAATTATAGTTAGGGTTAAAGTAATGTTAGGTTTAGGGTTCATTTATGATTGAGTTTAGGGTTTAATTAGGGTTATGGTTAGGATTAAGGTTAGGGTTAGTATTTAGGTTCAATTAGGGTTGAACTTCAATGGGTTAGGATTAGGGATCTGGTTCAATTAAGATTGAATTTCAACAAGATTAGGGTTATGGTTAGGGTTAGGATTCTAAGATAGATCCTAAGGTTAGGGTTTGTATTCAATTAAATTTACATATCTATTAGGGTTAGGGTTAGGATTTCCAAGATAAGATTAGGGTTAGGGCTAGAGAAGGGTCAAGGTTAGGGTTGGAGATTAATTAGTGTTAGGGCTAGGGTCTAATTTGGGTTAAGATTCAATTAGACTTAGGGTTATGGTTCAATTGATGTTCATTTAGGGTAATGGTTCTAGGATAAAGTTTGAGGTTAGGGTTAGGGTTGGGGTTAGAACTCAACTAGGATTAGGGTTAGGCTTACAATCACTATAAAAGTTAAGATTCAATTAGGACTTAATTAGGGTTATGGTTAAGGCTCATATTCAATTATGGTTAAGATATACAATTAGAGTTATGGTAAGGGTTCATATTCAATTAGGGTCATGGTTCAACTAAGATTAGGATTAAGATTCAACTATAGTTAGGGTTAAAGTTAGTTTAGGGTTAGGGTTCAATTAGGGTTAAGGTTAGTGTTTAATTAGGGTTACAGTTAGAATTAATGTTAGGGTTAGTGTTTAGGTTCAATTAGGGTTGAACTTCAATAGATTAGGGTTACTATGAGGGATATAGTTCGATTATGATTGAATTTCAATAGAGGTAGGGTTAGGGTTAGGGTTCTAAAATAAATCATAGGCTACAAGCCTTATAATACAACTAATGTAAATTATATACTTATCCATTCAATATAATGGACCCTCATGTTTAGACAATATTCATTCTCCTCAGTTATATTCAATATCATAACATGTCACGGTGTTGTACATTCCTAGAAGATAAGTCAATGATATTATATTATTATGCAACTAAAGAATCCATTGCAATAAACACACAACAATCAAATTTCTAAAATGGATTCAAACAAGTTGATATATCTCGATGTTTCCTGTATAGATTATGTAATAAGATAAATAAGCTAATTTTAATCACAATTAGACAAGAATTTAAAAATAAAATATATAAAATACTAAAGAATTGACAAGATATTAATATAGACAAATTTATATTTTTAAAAGAAAATAATAAATTTATCCAAAATATATAGAAAAAATACTTCGTTTTATACATTAAAGGCAAACTAGTCCAAAATGAAGGGGAAAAGGTTCTGGTGCACGCAATTTTCACCATTACTCGTGCTAACAAAAATGTCATTAGTTGTTGGATAAAATTTGGCTCGGGTATTTCCGATTTTGTAGAGGGAATTCTATTTATTTAATGGTAAATTGAATCATTCTCGTTACAGATCATAATTTCTATCATCTTCGTTACAGACCATAAAACAGTGATGCTATCGACAATTACTATTGATTGTCGGACAACAGAAAAAGTCTGAAACAAATCTGTTTTTTATATTGGATTAACTCCAAAAAAAAATACAATCAGCATATAGCTGCATTACCAAAGGAATTACAAACAGCATACAGCTGCATAACCAGAGGAAACAAATCTTATAGAATGGACACGAATAAATAAAGGTTCTGCCCGAATCATGTCTAAGTAAATAATATCGTCAATATCATAGCTTTCGTGACAATAGCTTTTGTTTGTAGTTTATGTTCCATCCCCACATTTTTTCATTGTCTATCACGCGTTGTACAATGACCTCTTAAGAATTGGGAATTGTGGCATAGAAAAAAAAATTCAAGTGAACAACGAACTCAGTGTTGGGCATCAAAAAATATATATATATCAGTTATGATCATGGAATTGCTTTTCTGGGATGTAGCTCTAGTTTCATTTGGTTTAGGATTGCTTCTCTTAAAGGTTGCGAGAGATATATGGTGGACGCCACTGCAAATTAAAAAGTACTTTGAAGCCCAAGGGATTGGAGGTCCTCCTTACAAGCTACTCTATGGAAATGCTCCTGATATTGTTGACATGGCTAAACAGGAGAGTTCTAAGCCGTCACTGTCAGGACACAATATAACTCCTCGAGTTCTTCCTGCCTTTCATCAATGGGGAAAAATCTACGGTTGATATATTCTCTCCATAGAAAATTTTGAATTTTGAGTTCTAAGGCTTCGTGGTTCCCGTTGATTTTTGTTTCTATGAATTATCACTGGGCAATGTCTCCGGGTGCAATCATAGAAAAAGGGAAAAAAACACGAAAAGATCCCGAATTTAAAATAATATTTGAAGGAATTTCTGTATAGCTTTGTTTTCGGGATTTTTTTTGCTTGAGCATGTTTCAGTTAGGTTTTTTGAATGGCTTGTATTTCATTTTTAAAAATTAACCTATCATCGGAGTAGTAGATAAGAAGAGGAGGATCTGAATCACCCAATTCATTAGGCGTGCATTTATCTGTAATACAGGTCGGGATTATGTTTACTGGTTTGGGACTAAACCCAGACTTTTTCTTCCTCGCCCTGAGCTTGTGAAGGAGGTATTATCCAACAAGTTTGGGCACTATGAAAAAATTAAATTTCAACGAGCGGGAACCCCGGGACTTGCAGGGTTAGAAGGGGAGACATGGGCACAGCATAGAAGAATCCTCAACCCCGCTTTTCACATGGAGGCCTTGAAGGTAAACTTATAATTCAACAATCCTCAGAAATTGAATAAAGATAAGATATACATGAATTGAATAATACTCAAATCATAAAGCTTATGCACGATACGATTACTTCTCAGACAATATCCGGTATTTTCACACCTAATTGACATACTTTTTTTTAGGTTGATAAAGTACAAGGCATTTTTTTTTATAGTGTGTCAAATTATAGTTTTTGAATCACTCATTGATCTATATTTCATGATTAGTGATTTGCACAAACCCATCTTTCATGAGAATGAATGGTCCACTTGAATGTGCTTGAGTCAGAGTAGTATTGGGTGGGTGACCTCTGGAAAGTCCCAATGCTTCACTTCTGTGAGCATCACCTAGATGCAATGAGTTTTAAGTGAACCATTCATTCTCACGAAAGATGGGTTCGTGCAAACCACTATATGGATCAATAAATTTAGTTTTAATATTAATTAGATAATACTTCTAGGTTACTTTTTCCTTATGCTCAATCTTTATATTAAGATTGTCAGTTGTATGCTAAATGCCTCAGTGCTTCACTTATATACTTGTTGACTCTTGTAGAGATGTCGTCGTTTTGTATTCATGATTTTCTTCTGCCAAGAAATTACATGCCGTGTTAAACCATATAATACATTTACCATGTCAGGGCATGATTCCCTCAATTGCAGAGTCTGGCACCAATATGTGCAGAGAATGGAGAAATTTAATATCCTCAGGTGCCAATGAAATTGACGTTCTCAAAGAGTTTTCTGTTCTCACATCAGACATTATTTCACGTACAGCATTTGGAAGCAGCTATGCAGAGGGAAATCACATTTTCCGTTTACTGGCCCAGCAAATCCTCCTGATATTTGAAAGAATTCGCAGAGTTTATATTCCAGGTTCTAGGTAACATGTTTTAGCCTTATTCTGACCATAAATTTTGTTTTAGAAAGTAATTGTTGCAAGATATTTGCCAGCAATATTTTCTTAGGATGCTAAAACTTGTGGGTGTTTTCGTTGCATTTTTCCATTATAATTAATTTCTCAGAAAAGTTACACAAATTGCTGTTTTTTTTTTCAATATGGTTATCACAAGGGTTATACTTTTTATTGCAAGAGCCTGAATGTTTTTTTTTCATAACATTAATGAGAGTTCTATTGGAGTCCTCACCCATAAACTTTGAAAAAACTTAATACAATACAATAACAGTCATAGTAATCGAGCAAACTAAAATGAGATACAAAAAACACTCAGCCATGGGTGACCGCTAGTGATGAAGCCATAAAAAACAAAACCAAAAAAACACAGTGAAAAAGCCATGCAAAGCAAAGTGCAGACAAAATATAAAACAAGGGCTAGGAAGCCCGTGAAATGTACCTACCTTCCACACCATGTGCTGAGCTGCCAGAACCACCATCCACACCATGTGCTCAGCTGCAAGAACCATGTAACATACTCGTTTCTTACTCTATAATTTTCACTTAAGTTTTAACTCTTGAAGTGAATAATTCAAAGTTTTCCAAATAGGATATTAAAAATTTTCTTTTCCTTTAATATCTTTTTGCATGCTTCATAAAGAATTTCACATAACATTGTCTGATTGAAATAACTTAACATAAACTTCATATAATTGAAACTCATCTTTTCAAATACAAATTACAATAGATTTCATGATTATATAAACATTTTCTTAAATTACAAAGAGTACAAGGTCAAGGTAACCTTATGTGGATTACACTTCTATTTGCACAAGTCTCGGCGTGTCAACTGCAAGAAGGAGAGCATCACCCAGACGCTTTTCCTCCAACCACAGGCCAGCGGTCCCCCACACACTTTCCAACTGGAAGTGGCCCTACCCTTTAAGGAAGAGTCTAGTATTGGAACCCTTAGTATTGTCATTTGAGTATCTAGTGTTGTGTCCTACATATCATGTTCGGTCATACAACTATGGATACCTTCCAATTATGCATGACAGTACTGACACGCTATGCAACATTAGAACATAGTGAACTGACAAGTGCAAGCAACGACTATTACACTTATTTTGTCCAAATTTTTGATATATATATATTCAATTCCACTTTCTAAAGAAACGGTGTCGTAAGTTCACCCACCTCTATCTCGACTTGGAACTCCTACTCACTGTGGTTAACTCTTCTTTGGTTTTGACCCAAAGGTTAACTAACTCAAACATAACTCTTTCAAAAGTGATGACTCACTAGTGTCGATTATTTGACCATATAGGTTTGACTCATTTATCTTGAATACCCTGTTACATACTTGTAACATTTTGGGTCTGACAACTGCCTCTTATTCAAGTATTTATCCTAACACAAGGTAATAATCTAATCTCCTATTTTTAAGGGTTTTCAGCTTCTCAGAACGTAAGTCCTATTCTTGAGATTAAAACTACCATGCATAGGTAATAATAAAGAGTATATAAGATAATATCATTCAAACTATAATAGAGACGTATTCACTTCTAATACGTTTTCAAACCCTCTTGTTGAAAAGCAATATAAACTTACTCAAAACATTATAAATAACAACATTGTATTATTGGGATAATATCATATTCCCATTCTTAGCTTCTCTTTGATATTTTAATTTAACAAGTTGGTTGTTTGGGACCGAAACTCTCTTTCTTTCAAATACATTTATAAATAATAATTTAGAATCACATAATGCAAACATGATTTAACAATGTAATTTAAGAAAACTACTTAATATACCCATCTGGTTTGCCTAATCCACATTATCTCTTTGTATTTTAAATTAGCTCTATGCATAATAATCAAGCTATTTGTACTTCCACCAACATACTTTTCTAACAGCCATGATTTGCACATAACGATTGACATAAGAAACTCAGACAAATAAAAAGCTCTAATTCAAAATTAGAAAGAGAAGGAAAAATAGGTATTTTAATCATGCCTGAATTAAAATAACTTGACTCGAATTCTTGATGCTCCTTGCTTCCAATCTGAACTGTGACTCAGCTTTATCTTGCTGCCTTCACAACTTTCAGCTCTCAGCTCTGCTTTTGTACCTCTCCCTTGCTTCTAAACTGTTAAACTACAGCTACCAAGCAATCTATAACTGAAACTAACAAACTATCCTCACTCTTTGAAAAATAGATTAACAAATTTTCAAATTCTCTTTACTCAACTTCACTCTCCTCACAAACTCATGTATGCTCTATACTCCAGATTATCAAATGAATGAACATCCAAATGATGAGCAACTGCTGTGTATTTATGCAAACAATGGTTTACTAACAATTTGGGCCCAAATAGTAGCTGATTTCTATTGCTCGAATAGCTCTCCCAAAACTGCCACCACTCAAAAATAAAAAAGGGAAAGTTAAGAATAAAAAAGCAAAATAGAAAAGAATATATACATGCTGAACACTAAATCATAGTGACGGTGAGAATGAAGAAGGTTGTGAGAATTAAGAAGGCTTCAGCAAATCAAATCAAAATAAAGATAAGTATTTCTCGTATTTAAATAATTAAAATGTATTAAGGATATGGATAGGGTCTATAGTAAGTATTCTTCATAACTTTAAATAAATATATATTAATATAGATAATATGCATGCTCATACAAGGGTGAGTATTAAAGTCTAAGAACTAAGTAATAATGATCATACATATATGGATTATATTCAATTATGCAATAATGCTTGCAGCAATTATTGAGCCTTATAAGCAATTATGATTCTTTATATAAGAATGGATTTTTGAGCATACTCACTTTCGCTAATACCCAATTGAGGATAGAGAGTTTGTGGAGGGAGAGGCGAGGTAATTCGGTCACTTGATGGATGGTCCCAAGATGGGTAGGAAACCTTGAGGGAGTCCACTTGGAGACTGTTCCATGTGCCCTTGGCACAGTAATTCTACCATCCTTCGCTGGGGTTAAGAAAGAGGGAAGGACAAAAATCTATTTAATACATAGTAATAAGTTATATAAGAATGTGATGTTTTCATTTAAATACGCTAATGCATCTACCTTATTCTTAATATGTACAACCTGAATTATTTAATCTAGCTATGATCAAGGATCTGTGTGGTATTTGTTTGTTATGCATGATGTGTGTAGGTCCTAAAGGCAAGTTTCATTTACAAGTTAATTGATTGGTAAATACAAAATCCCTTATCCTAACTTGTGCATTTTATGTTTCTAGGTCAGGTAGCCTAATTTTAATAAGGGGACATTATAGAAATAGTCTTCAAAACAAAATCGAGCTCCTTTCATTGTGCCATGGCGAGCTGGGCGCAGCCTTTCTGAGTTGGTGGCAATTTATTGTTACAGAGAAAGTCTCTCTTTTTATCATGTTGGAAAGTCAATGACAAATCCTACACACTTTCCTGCCTTTTGCCCAAGTCGTGGGCTTGTGAGATAACAGAAACACATGCATTTATCCACCATTTTGCCTCTTTCACGTGGTTGTTTTAGCAGATATAAACAATTGAAATGCTCAGCCACTTATGTGGCAGCGATAACCATAATATATGCATAATGTGGCACCTACAATGGTGACCCAACTTACTATTCTTAAATGCCATTTCATCAAGTATTCTCATGGCATATCTGCCATCAAATATGGCTGCCAAATATATTAACTTTAATAATATATGTATGACAATCATCTAAATATAATAATATATATACGATAATATATATATCTATCTCATTTAATTATTGAGATATATATTACGTATATATGTATGAATATATGTAGATATTATTATCTAAGTATATTCATACCTACATACGTACATATATATGTTCTATTATATATGCATTTATAGATATATATTCCCTATATATATATATATATATATTCATCTATAAATATATTCAAATATACATTACATGTAATATATGCTATTCACAAGAGCTTCAACATTTAAATTAGATTTGATTAAATGGTCAAGGAGGATCAAAGACAATCAAACAAAACTTCCCCAATGACACAAAAAGCCTATCAACTTAGGTTTAGCACTTACCAATACTTAGACTGACTCGACGAGGTTCCTCTAACCTATGCACGTGAGTGTGTGCTTATACTTTGATAGAAATAACAATGGTTTCAATACCAACCTCCTCTCTTAGGTGGTACTCTCCCTCCCCCACTAGAGGGTTTGAACTTTCCTGCATCCAACTTAGAGCAACATGTTCGTGGTTAGCTAATAACATATAAATTACATTCACCATATTTAACTTACGCATCATTAAATCATTTATAAGTAATTTCATCATAATGCATATTCATACATTTCATTCATTCATCAAATATCATCAAGACATAATCATGCATTAAAATCATATTTACTCATAAAGGTAAAAGTATTTGGTAGATAAACAACGGGGTGTAACATATCCTCCCCCTTAAGAATCATCATCCTTGATGATTTAAAGTATCAAAACTTGCTTCCAAATATCCTCAAATGTCTAATTGAAGCTGGTCTTCCTCTCCATAGCTCATATGGTGTTTTATTAGTCTTGCGTCTAATCTAAGTTTTGTTCAAGATATACATTGTAGTCTGAATTGCTTCTCTCTAGTACATATCCGGTAGATTTTCTTGACTCAACATTGTCCTTTCCATCTCCTGTACAGTCTCATTCTTCCTTTCTACAACTCCATTTTGCTGCGGAGTCCTAGGAGAAAAAAATTGCATCTTGATCCCATGCTCTTAATAGAATTTGTCATACTTGTCAGAAGTGAATTCTCCACCTTTGTCTGATCTCAAGACCTTGATTGTTCTTACAGTTTTATTCTCTACTAATGTATTGAATGCTTTAGACTTCTCAAATGTAGAAAGGTAATCCAAGTCATTCTAGTGTAATCATCAATGAGCATCATGAAATACCTGTCACCTTGTAGACTCTTTGTCCTTATAGGTCCGCATAGATCTATATGGACCGAATCCTATGGTTTTAATGTAGAATACTCCTTAACAGGAAATTTTCTCCCTGTTTGTTTTCCTTCATGACATGGTTTGCAGTTGGTAGATTGAAGCTTCTTAATTTTGGCATATCCTAGACCATTCCTCTTGAGCTAATCTTCACAATGTCATCAAAATTAATGTGACCCAACCTCCTATGCCAAAGCCAACTTTCTTCTTTTTGCAAAATAAGACAATTTTGTCCATTTAACTCATTGAGATGATATATGTCACTGTCTGTCTTGCTTCCTTCCGCAATCGGTTCTTCAGTACTTGATTCCCTGATATCAGTACTAAAGGATAGTTTGTCCCTTCCATTCATGAATATTATTCAAACAAATTCTTGTCCCCATAATGCTTATTGTGAGGCATGTTACAGGTCATACCAAAGTACTTGTTGATTCCAATAGATGGTGGTTGTAGAGAAGCCGTATGCCACTAATTAAGTTCATCATGATTAGAGGAATCATGAGATAATGCCACAAACGTATTTCTAAGACTTTGATGCACATAGGATTGGAACAAACTACTCATTATAGCTTTACAAGCAAATATGGGCCCCTTTTAATACAAATTTGGGTCTAAGAATTATACACACAACTTTCAAGGGAATATATGAACAGTGTTTTCTCCAAGCCAATAATAGAAATTGGGCACGCAACATCCACCCCATGTACTCTCTTTCCTATACTCAACACATGCACAACTTTTCCTTTTTCTTTTATTCACATTATCTTTTGGACACATTCACATCTAGTTATTTCCTATACTCTACTACTACTTCCAAACTTAGTTGTCTTCCCCACTACATGGCTCTTCTCTCTCTTCCTGGCCTAGTAATTCTAACAGAATTGAAATCCCTTCAACTTAGTCTTTAAATGCAAGTTAAAACTAGTCAGAAGCCTTTGTTGATACTAAGAAAGATGAAGGTAGCCCCAAAGTAGACTCATCCCTTGTCAAACTAATGTGAGGCATCATTCATAGTATAAATCTTGTGGGTAAGAAAACTCAAGATGATATCACATTTTTCTATGGAGACTTTGTGACAAGGAGATGCAAATCACTCTCTTGCACATTGCCCGTAATTCTAATTGCTTTTAGTCCAAGAATTCGACTAGCAACAAAAAGAGTGTTTATTATATCTAATTGAAAAACTCAAGTAAAGTACCACCAAAGAAGTGTGATAGTCACAGAACAATTCCCTTACCACAAACAATGCCAAGATTTGGATTTGTGCTAAAAAAGAAAACCATGCAACCTCAGTTCCAATATTTACAAGCCAAGGTTTACCCTCCCACCCTAAATTGGTGACCCCAAGACCT
Organism: Sequoia sempervirens; assembly: GCA_007258455.2. Classification (NCBI taxonomy): domain Eukaryota; kingdom Viridiplantae; phylum Streptophyta; class Pinopsida; order Cupressales; family Cupressaceae; genus Sequoia; species Sequoia sempervirens. Next base: position 169,589 of record VDFB02031128.1, on the reverse strand, counting down.
GCACCAGGTTGTAGTGGCAGAGGGAGCAACAGATCAGGCTGCTAAAGGTTTTCAGTGCTCCTAGGAGGGGGCTTGTTGTGACCTTTTCACACATCGCCCCATTCCGATGGGGACCCCCTAAATTTTGCTCCATTCTGGTCTTTTGGCTTGGGTTTCTCTCTCTCTCTCTCTCTCTCCGTCTCTTTTCTATTTTCCTTTCGGGGATGTCTCTGCCATTGAGCTTAAACATGAATTGGCCAAGTCTGAAAATTAGGTTTTCCATCTTTCTGGTCAGTCCGAGGTTGAACGAAGTGAATAAGTTGAAAACAGAGCTTGACATTGATGTCAGTGTGCTTCCAGCAAGCTTCCACTAAAATTTCATCAGATTCTGAGTACTTACTATTTTTAGGAAGTGCGCAATTACAGGCAATCCTTCAGCATTTTTGAGAATTCGACAGTCACACTACGTCCAGAACACATCAGGCTACTCACGTGCAAAATTTGAGCTAAAACGGATAACTTACTATTTTTAGCAGTTTAGCTTCCGGAGCGGATTTCGGGGCTTAGATGCAGAGTTTTTCAACGCATATCTGGAGATTCCTTCTGGGTTTTTCGAGACCTTCGCGATAGTATAACATGCAAAATGAGACGACAACGTTCAGAGTTCATCCTTTAGAGGCTATTTTTAGGGTTTGCATGTCAGGGTTTTCTTTACATGTCTGCATATTCCTTATGGGTTTTTTGAGAGCTTTGCGATGGTGTGACATGCAAACGGAGATAACCACCTATTTGGGAACTTACTATTTTGAGCAGGTACGTCCCGGTAGCCGCCTCCCAACACTACAGAATCATGAGCTGATTGCAATGCAACAAAAACGAGAACAAACGGAGATCATTTGATATGCATGCAGAACAAATTAGGGTTTCCAGTTTCGGGGCCTTAAAAGAAGGGTAGAAATTCAGAATTTTTGGAAACCGGTGTAAACCACCGCGATCAACATCCTTCAAGCTATCTGCTGGTAAAATTTGAAGACAAACAAAGCACTTACTATTTATAGTAAGTCATTTTGGAAACAGGCTAAAAATAGCAAATCAGTTGCATGCGCCGATGTCTGCAAGAAGGTCACGTGGTGAGGAGCACGTCATTCAAATTTCAAGTCAAACGGAGCTATGGAGGTATCAGAAGCAGGCAATTACTATAAATATCCAACCACCTTCATAAATGGGCTAAAAATAGAAGGTTGACTAAAAATAGCAGTGTCGACAGGTTGACGAGGTTGCAAGGATGCAGTGTTTAAAATTTCAAATCATACAGAGCTTCAGAGATGCAAAAATCGAGAAACTTACTATAAATAGTAGGGCATGGATAAACTGGCAGGGATGAGAAAAAAATGGGTAAGTGTTGATGATTATCCACCTCACATAGCAAAATGTGCCTTCTTCAGGCCAAGCATAGAAAACTTCTGAGGCACAAGCTTATCCTGCTCACCAGGTGAAATGCGCCCTGTTTGATGAAGAAACAAGGTCTCATGCCTAAAAAATTTCTAAGTATTGGTGTTCGTCCACCTCCTAGGCCAAAATGCGCCCATGCAACAAGGTAGTCAAGGAAAGTCAAAGTTCTTCACCCTGCAGCTATGCTAAAATGCGCCCACCTTGAGAGAGTTGATAGCAAAAAATTTTCTAAGTGTTGAAGTTATCCTCCACCACCCCCTAAATGCGCCCATCCTGCACATAGGTGGAAATGCCCCCAAAGAGAAAGAAGTCAAAGGAGTCAACGAAACTCGTCCTCCTACCTATGCAAAATGCGCCCAAATGAGGGCATGTAAGGACAAGAAAGGGAAGTTGAAGGGTCACAAGATGGCGTTGGAAAAGACTTCATTCTCCTCTCCCTCTCAAATGCGCCCATGCAACAAAAGGTCAAAGGAGTCAACAACTTTCATCCTTCTCCCATAGCAAAATGCGCCCAAAAGCAGGCATGTAAGGACAAAAAGAGGAAGTTTAAGAGTCACATGCTAGGCGTTACAAGTCTCATCCTTCGTGCATAGTAAAATGCGCCCACCTCCAAGCATGACATGCAAAATATTTTCTAAGTGTTAAATTCGTCCTTCACACATGCCTAAATGCGCCCAAGAAGGATGGCAAGTCAACAAGTCAACAAAGTTCATCCTCCTTACATGCCTAAATGAACCCAAATGGGGCCAAGTGAAGACAAAAATAGGGAAGTCCAAGAGTCATCCTTCATGCATGCCTAAATGCGCCCAAGTTGAAGAGAGTAAAAGTGAATGTAGGGTGGTGAATAAGGTAAAAGGTGAAATGAAATACTCCTAGGCATGGTTATTATTCTTCTTCAAGTGTCAAATGCGCCCCAAGGTGATGAATATTGCTAAGGCGTTGGAGAATAAAATGCCAAGGTGTTAGAAAATATGGCGCCTAGGGTGGTGAAGTGAAAACAAGGTGGTAAGGCGTTGAAAGTGCTAAGTGTTGAATTTTTTTCAAAGACAAGATGAATATCCTTCACCAAGTCAGATATGCGCCCAAGGTGTTGATGAATATTGCTAAGGCGTTGGGAATTTTATGGAGAATAAAATGCAAGGTGATGAATAAAATAAAGCATGATTGGGCGTGATGTGTTTTGAAAGAAAATTTTCTGAGATGAATGGATAAAATTTTCTCACAGGCAAGTTGATTGAGTTGAATATAAAATTTTCCAAGGTGAAATTTTCAAAAAGTTTTTCAAGATGATTTAAATTTTTTTCTAAGGCAAGTATTTTCTTCCTTAGAAAATACGCCTAGACCCAAGGTGGTGAATTTTCCTGAAGCACGAGTAAATTTTCCAATGACGGAGTCAGAATATTGGCATTACAGGATGAATTTAAAAATTTCTCAAGTCAAAGCAACAGGATGTTCACAGAGATGAAGAATGGGATTAAAATTGATTGATGATATTTTTCTAAGGTTCAAAATTTTAAAAAATTAAATGAACCCGTTCGTTGTGTACCCATGGATTCATCGCGTTTCAGATAAAATTTTCTTTTGGGTACTGGACATTTGTGATGATAGATGGATTTCCATGTCTTTCGCACTTCACCAAGGCCTTCAGCATGAAGAATTTAATCGGCGCTCAAATTGTGAAATTTTCCTAAGGAAAATTTTAAAATTTTCGAAGGCAAATTTGAATAAAATGTGTTTTCAAGATAAGTTGCTTCGAACGATGAATTCGAAATGAATTGCCTAGATGATTTTGATTAAGTTCTTCACAAATGAATTTTCCAGAGCTGAAGAGAAGTAAAATTCGAATTCAAGTGACAGAGCTCCGGCTGGTGAATTAAAAGATGAATTTAAATTAAAATTTTCGAAAGTGAATTCGAAATGTGGCAGTCAAAGTTGAACTTCTAGAAGGTTGAGATTCTCAGACAAGTATCGAAAGTGCCAGAGAGGGAAATTCAAATGAAGTAGTAGAAATTTAATTCACTGGCTAAACTTAGCTTCTTCTAGAAATCGATTTTTTCTATAAGAGCTGAGAAGTTTTTCATTTCTTCTCACCAGCTTAAGGGAATTCGATTTGCTCTGAGTGTGATATTGCAGTGAGTTGTTGAAGACTAAAGTGCTGAAGAAGTTCGAATTTTTTGTAGCTGCAATTGTTGAAGAAGTTCGAAATTTTACTTGCTGAAGGTTGCTGAGTGAAAGGCGTTGGAAGTTCCTGAGACTAAGTTTGAATTTGCTGAAGGTTGATTGAAGAAATTTCGACTTGAAGAGGAATATTGCTGAGAGTTCAAAAGTTCAAATTGCTGATTGAAGTTGCTGAAAGTGTTGAATTTGCTAAGACTTTCTAAGTGATTGAAGTTCGAAATTTGTTGAAGGAGAAGTTGAGGTTTGCAAACGAGAAATAATAGTGCAACTTCTTGAAGTCAACTGGCAGCCCTGCAAAGTATTTTATTTATTTTCTAAGTTAATTTGCTGATGAATGTTTATTGTCCTGCAGATGGCTGAGGCAAGGGCGACTAGCAAGGATAACAATGGTGCATCCAGGCAAGCAATTATAAAGAAGCTGAGCAAGTCATTTATGCCAGAATCGAAGTTCACTTCAAAGTTGGGCAAGTTGACTAATACCAACTTGGGCTCCATCAACCTAGAGACTTTCAGGAACAGAATGCTGGGGATTGGTAGTCATCAACCTTCGAACACTTTGCACAACATTGTCCGAAGCGGGTTATATGCAGCTACTGGTTTCCCACCAGCCATTCAGTGTTCGGAGCTGATGATGGAGTGCGCCAACTGCTACGAGAAGGATCACAGGTCAATCATGTCACCAGATGGACAAGTGCTCGCCAACCTCACTCCTGCTGCCATTGGTGAAGCCTTTGGAATCCCAGTGCATAGAAACATGATTTACAAATCGAGGGAGCGAGCTGAGCGAATGTATGCCTCTGCATTCGAGAGATGCACAGAGGCGATCAATACTCACTGGATGAGCAATCCCAAGCCTTCTCGTACGAAGCTGCCAAGACAAATCATAGCAGATGACTTGAAGCAGGAGTATTATGATCTTATCATGATGCTGAGTAGAGTTGGAGGCTGCCCGCAGTCATTTATTTTTGAGCCATGGATGTTCTACTACATCAACCTCATGCTGGAAGGAAAAGACTACGTCAATTGGGCCGAAATGATCAGTGACAATTTGCATGAGCAGCTTCTAAGCTTAAGAAGAATGAAGACATTTTATATGAGCTCTTACATCATCTACATGCTGGCCCGTATGACGAGGTATAGAGGAATTTCATCCAAGGAACCTGTTGGTTGCGGCTCTCACTAGTTTAAAATTCATGAGGCTTGTCCGCAGTTGCATTTGGCATGTACCACCTATTACAAGCGTGTCAATGACGCCTTCACCATGCACATCACGAGATTGCTTCAGGAGCGGATGCATCACAGGATCTTGAGAGAAGCCCAAGAATTGATCGAGAGGTATGGGTGCTGGTTTAGACAATTTCCGAAGTTTTCTTACATAAGGCTGCAAGGTTTTTCATCATACCCATATAGGCTGCCTAAGTACCCAACCAATAGAATATTGATGTTAGAGATATCTAGGCAATTGGTTGCCTACGATAAAATTCAGAAGAAAAAGAAGGGAGGTGTTGACTTCCCAATTGTCATGGGCAATTCAAATGAAGTGTGTCCATTACAGGCAGTCAGAGAGGCCGAAAATGAACTTCAGTTCTATCACTTTTCATTTCACACCAGCCGACAACACTATGAGCCACATAATAACATCAAATGGGTACTGTCAGAAGAATTTAAACATAAGGCAAATATTGAGGATTATTGGGCTGATGCATCGGACGAGGAAGAAGTCAGGAAAAGAATGTTCTCTCGGTTGCCAATTAACATGATCAGGGAGTGTGAAGTTGTTCCGGTACCAGACCAGGTGAATGAGGACATGGATGTTGTCCATCCAGATTATGCAACAGTGAGAGATACTCCACTTCCGCTCCCGGATTGGTCAGAACCAGAGGTTGCTAACTTGGACACACTTTCTATTCCGGTCTTGACATTCACTAGAGCATGGGTTGACAGGCGGGTGAGCAGGTTGAAAAGTAAGTCGATTGCTTTGACTTACAATTTGATGGGAGATCACAGGACACCCACCACCGGCAGGAAGAAACAAATCACACGAGGTTCGGAATCTCAAAGGAATGAGCCAGTTCGGCAAGAGCTTGTTCAGCCGGAACCTCCAAGAGTTGCAGTTGAATCACCCACGCCATTGGAGACACGTTCTCCAAGCATACAGGAGGTTTCTTTATTTGCTGATCAAAGGAATGCATTGAATCAGGTGCAAGCAGTACAAGGAAATAATCAGCCACCACGGAGAGAATCAGTTGGCCAGAGCGTCAATGCACCTGCTAGAGTTGATCAACAAGATGATGAGGGGACTACTACTGACCCTCAGTTTCAGCAAGAGTTAGAGGCGGCTTTGGATGATGATGATATAGTTTCAGGAGATACTCAGCCACTTGAGGATGATGAGCCTCACCAAAATGATGTAGAAGTTGAACAGGTTCGAGAAGTAGAGGCACAAGAGCAACAGCCATTTGATATATAGTACACAGTACCCAACTGGCTCAGAGATAGGATGAGAAGAAGCCCCAGCGAAGAGATTGATCCAACAGTTGAAATGGAAGAGTTCTTGAACAGGATCAACGCACCTCCACAAAAGAAGAAAGCATGGAAATTTTCAAAGATATCGACTGATGAGGATGGTTCCCGCACCCTTCACATGGTTGTGCCACAGGTTGATTGTGATCTAGACGAAGCAATGCCCGAAAACTAAGTGGTCACAACTTTGGAGTTAGGACGCCCCACAAGTGCACAGATTGTAGAGGAATGTGATAACTCCTATCACGCCCTCAAGGACAGATTATTCAAGAAGGAAGGAAAGTACAAGAAGTTGAAAAGAGAGCATAAGGCTTTGATAGGATATGTGCAACAGTTGTCTTGTTCTCGTGGGCAGGAGATTCCAGTGATAGAGCTTCTAGCAGAAATACCTAGAGAGTCAATCAGTGGCTTGTTGGAGTTAGGGAAGATGGCATAGGAGGCAAACAAGTGGGTCACAGGAGTTCGTGCTGAGACAAAAAAGTTTATGGAAGACCTTGCTCATGCTTTTTAGCAGGCTTCTAGTATTTTGGCACGAATGGAGGCAGTTGATCAGGCTTGGGGAGATGCTTTTGTCTATCAGAGCAAAGTAATTCAGCGTCTTGAGGCATTGAGGCATGTCCTGTTGATGTGTTTTTCGTGACCGCACCAACGTAGAATAAAGTTGCCAACGGCTTCCCTATTCTCTCTTGATCAAAGTATTCCGCACGCTAAGATTGCAAGAAAGTTCGTGCGTTCAACTCCAAGGTTCTTTCAATGCGAATAGGCTCAGTTGGCTCGATGTGATTTGCTGGTATTTCAAGGGGACTTATGGAATTGTTTGGCAGCGGAGAAAGGAATTCAAATGCTCGAAAGATTTGTCTATGAAGTTCTTGTTTCCTAAACTAACTTGAAAGTACTGAATTTAAAATGCAGGGTTTAGAGAGCTCTAATCTACTCTAAGGTGTGGACATGGCGATCAATTCTCACAAGCTTCAACCAGGCTCTGCTTTGCCTCGCTTCGGACAGCCTCCACAGAATTGGTGCAATCTTCAAAGGAGTAGCTCAAGGTATTCAGATCACAACTTAGCATGAAAATACCATCACAACGACGCATATAAACATACAAATCATGATCGAAGTTAAGTACATGATATTCCAGTTGACCACACAAGGTGCATTCACCATCAGCAAATACACTAGTGGTATGGATAGACGAAGTTGCTTAGATCAAACACCACATTCCACAACTAACATCTACTTGCATGGAATAAAAATTATACTACTTTGAACTATTTTACACTACCATTTGAATCGGAAGGATGAAGAAACCTTGCTAGCTACTTCACAACAAAGACGAAATTCACCATCAATGAAAAAACTCTTTTATTGAGAGAGTGTTCACAACAATTTCTTACAAAGTTTTCAAAGGGAAAACTTTCCCTCTTCTTCAAACTACACTATCAATCTATACTAAGCTACTTCTAAGTTGTCCCTCTACTCTATGTCTATTCTAATCTTCTCTACTGTCTACTGAATGTCTACTGAAGGTACAAATGAGGGGGACTCCCCCTTTATATAGCTGGCCAAGTCCAACGGACGGCTCAGATTACAATCGACTGGATGGCCCAGATTGTGCCACCTCAGCCCTAAACAAGATTTGCCCTAAAAACCGCCATAATGGAGAGTGGGGCAATAAATGAGCAATTAATGGCCACCACCTTCTAGAAGATTCCAGCCTCGAAACGTGTTCACACTGCTCTGTTGTTCGCGTTCAACCAATTATGTTGAAAAAGAGTCTCTAAGATTGCCTCCTCAGATAATAAAATTTGATAGAATCTGGAGTTCGACTGCTCTTGATCTTCTTCTTGATGTTGTTCTTCGACCTTGCTCGAACTTCCACTCTTTTCTCCATCTTGAGTTATACTAAGTCCTAACACTTAGCCATTTTCTCGCAACTTTCTTCCTCTGAGGTTGAGATGTCTTGAATCACTTGCTTCATCACTTAAGTCATCGCCGCCCGACCTCGACGTTCTTCCTGCAAAACAAACAAAGAGAAGAGCATTAGAACACATCATAATATAAATTCAACTTACTTACCTGATTTTCACGCTCTAACTTCCAAGCGTTCATCGTCCTCACTAGTCAACTTCATCCTTCTACATGATGCCTTAGCCAAATTTTCAACCCATCTTGCATTCTGCTCGGTGCACTTCACTCTGATATTTCATCCAACTCTAGCTTGAGAAAAAAAAAATGCCTTCATCCAGAATTTGATCAAAAATTACCTAGGCGATCATCTTCAAAGTCATCGGCCAAGGCAATTTTATGTCAACAACACATTTTATTCCATGCCTTAGAAATTTTTTAAATTTTCCCTTAGGAAGACTCACCAATCCTGTGCCCATTTAAAATCTTCACCTTGAAATCCCCGACAAGCTGTGGAAGACCTTAAAATCCATTCCTCATCGATAATCATCAATACCCAGAAGAAAATTTATTTCAGAATGCGTCGAATCCATGGGTACCCAACGAACGGGTTCATTTAATTTTTTTGAATTTTGAACCTTAGAAAATTAATTTTCAACAAAATTTAACCCATTTCTTTATCTCTGTGAGTGCTTCGTTGCTTTGACTTGAAGACTTTTAATTATCCTTGCGAAGCTGACACCTTCTCAACGTATCCACTGCCAATTTTATTGATATCCTAGCACATTTTAATACTCCCTCAAGTTGGGCGTATTTCTTTAAGGTGATAGTTAAATATCAATACTTTAGAAAAAAGAATATTTTATCAACTTACATGGGCGCTTATTCCTCTTCCAACATCTTTGGGCGCATACATGTTAAGGTGGACCCACTTCCAAGGCGTTGGGATATATGGCGCATTCAAAGGGTCTTAATTCCATTTGTCCTCTTCTTCCTGCACACGCCTTACATGGACATCTTTTGTCTTTATTCTCCTTTGCATGTATTCAACGCCTTGAATATTCTTTTCTGCATGGATGTGCTTTGTCCTTACATGCCTACATTTGGGCGCATATAGAGGAGTCTTCTTTAAATTTCATCAACCCTTTTCTGGTCAAAGGCGCATATGACTAGCTAAGCTTCCATTTCGTCAAACTTAGAAGAATCTTTATTTCTCTTGGGTGCATTTGGAAGCTTGAGGTTTTAATTTGAAGCAATTAGAAGATTTAACCACCACCCACAACATTCAAGACGCCTAGGAGGGGGCCCACTTCAAATTTTAAACACTTAAAATATTTTTTGAACTCTTCATGCAAGGCAAGGCACATTTCATGGGTGATACTTTCACTTTTTGACATTTAGTATATTTCAAGTTCATCTTGTCTCCTCAAGGCGCATTTGGAGGCATGAGCTTCCAATTTTCAAACTTAGAAACTTTCAGCCAGCATACAATCTTGGCAAGGTGGGGCGCATTTCACCCCCTATACCTTCATTTTCAACCACTTAAATTTTTTTTTAAAACTCAACTTTCACTTAAGGCGCATTTGGCATCATGGGCTTTAAATTATCAGAACTTAGAGAAATTTCCAAGTGGCTTTCCTCTTTTAATTTTTTTTTACGCCTTAGACAAAATTTCCATGCACATCCTCTTTCTTGGTTTAGGCGCATATACCACCTTCAACTTTTAGTTTCCCACACTTAGCAATTTTTTTGAAGTTTTCCCTTTGCTCCTAGTTCCTTGGGCACATTCCACCCCTCTTACTCTGAGTCTTGGTGCCTTAGAAATATTTTCATCACTCACCAAGGTTAAGGCACAAATGGCATGTGAAGCTTCCAGCTTTGACCCTTAGAAGATTTCCTTATCCATTTTCAACCTCCTAGGCGCATTTTCATATGTCTACTTCCAATTTAAAATATTTTCAACCTCTCCATGCAAAACAAGGTGCATTTAAGAGGTGGAACTTCTAGTTGCCAAGACTTAGAATATTTTTACCTCATCTTTTCTTCAAGGGCGCATTTGGAGGGTCCTTCAAATTTTCTTGCCTTAGAAATTTTTTTGGAGTCTTCTTCACCTTGGGCGCATTTAGCCCCTCATGCTTTTAATTTGTCAACTCTAACTTCAAGGGCGCACTTGGAGGGGTCTACTTCCATTTTGGACGACTTAGAAAAAGTTTAACTCCATCTTTCAAGCTTGAGGCGCATTTGACCCTCTGAGCATCTAATTTTGAGCATTTAATGAAATTACACCTTCCAAGTCCTTGGGCGCCTGTGGGGGGGGGTCAGCTTCAGGTTTGTAACACTTTGACTATTTTTCAACCAGCTTCAAGTTCAAGGGCGCATTTTGCTAGTGGAGCTTCCAATTTTCATAACTTAGAAAATTTTCAAGACTCTTGCCAGCTTGAGGGCGCAAATGGAGGGGTATGCTTTCATTTTTCAAACACTTCAAGAATTTTGATCCATCCTTGGCCTTTTAAAGCAAGTTTTGATGCTGGACCTGAAAAAATATCAAACTTGGTGGATTCCTTGCCCTTTGCTGGATTTAGGGTGACTCGATCATGCTAACCCTAATTTGCTATTTTTAGAAATTTTGTCAATTTTGCACTTCAAGCTAATTTCAAGCTCCAAAAAGGCTGGATTTTGCTTTGTTCGGATCCTGGTGACATGATTGAGCTGCTGGTGCCTAGTACCTGTATGCCTCTGCTATTTTTAGCAACCTGCTAAAAATAGTAAATGTTCAGAATGAGCTCAAATTTCATGTGCTGAATGCCCGAAGTGTGGTGGTCGTAGCTGGATTCTACTTTTGCTTGACTGTCCCGTTCTGACCCTGATTTTAGGAAACCCTAATTTCTTTGCCCATGCCTGCTAAAAATAGCAATTATCTGATTTCTCATCCTCTGCAACTCCGTTTGTCTTGAAATTCGCGCCAAGGGTCCTTATCACATGTTTGACCTGTTCATACTGAGACTTGATGTCGACCTGCTATTTATAGCTGCTTCTGAAGTGACTTACTATTTATAGTAAGTGCTTGTTTCTGATAGCTCCACTGCTCCGATTGACTTGAAATTTTAATGAGGCGCTCCTCACCACGTGACCTATCTGTTGACACTGACGCATGCACTCGATTTACTATTTTTAGCCTGTTTCCAAATTGACTTACTATAAATAGTAAGTGCTCCGTTTGACTTGAAATTTTACCAGCAAACAGCCTGAAGGATGCTGATCGCGGTGGTTTACACCAGTTTTCAAAAATTCTGACTTTTTACGCCTCTTTTTGGGTCTCGAAGCTGGAAACCCTAATTCATCTTGCATGCATATCAAACGATCTCCGTTTGTTCTCGTTTCTATTGCATTGTGATCAACTCCTGATTCTGAAGTGCTGGGAAGCGGCTGCTTGGATGCACCTGCTAAAAATAGCAAGTTGCTGAAGGAGTGATTATCTCTGTTTGCATGTCATATCATCGCGAAGCTCTTGAAAAACCACAAAGAATCACCTAACATGCAAAGAAAATCCTGGCATGCAAACCCTAAAAATAGCCTCTGAAGGCTGAATTCTGAAAGTTGTTATCTCACTTTGCATGTCACATCATCGCGAAGGTCTCTGAAAACCCAGAAGGAATCTTTAGACATGCGTCGAAAAACTTGGCATATAGGCCTTGAAATTGGCCCCCGAAGCTGAACTGCTAAAAATAGTAAGTTGTCTGTTTCAGCTCAAAATTTGCAGACGAGCAGCTTGACATGTTCTGAATGCAGTGTGACGATTGAAACTTCAAAAGTGCTGACGGAATGCCCGGAATTACACACTTACTAAAAATAGTAAGTTGTCAGAATTCGATGGAAATCTGCTGAGAACCTGTTGGAAGCATACTAACAACAATGTTAGTCTCAAATTTCATGTTATTCACCTTACTCGACCTCAAACTAACCAGGAAGACTCAAACCATAATTTCCAGACTTGGCCAAAATTTTCGCGTTTAAGCTCAATGACCGATACATCCCCCAAAAGATAGACAATAGAAAAGAGAGACAACAACAAAACGACCGAAAAGCAAAGCCAAAATTAGGGGGTCCCCATTTGCAATGGGGCGATGTGTGAAAAACGTCACAACATGTCCCTTTGCGGTTGTTGATTGATGGAGGGATCATTCAAGAGAATGACAGGTACGACTTTTCTAGATGGTATTCTTCAGCAATCACAGGACGTGGTTTCTTCGACGCAGCACAGGTGGATTCAACTAGAGTACGGAAGGCTATGGCCAATATCATTGATGGAGTCCAAAATACTTTCGAGGCCATATTTGCTAGGCGGTTGAATCCAGATGAGGTGACTACTAATAATTTGAGGGGTAGGCTGGTGCCTTTCTTTTCAGAGGTGAAGACCTTCGTACAAGATGATTTCAAAAACACTTCTACTTTCTCCACCTTGATCCAGAGCACTCAGGATTCCTTAGTTGCTTGGAGAAAATCTTGTGCAAGGCATGAGCAGTCTGTTACAGTGTTGGAGTTCCAGCTTGATTGCATTCCACCCATTTAAGTTTAGGAGGTTGAGGTTGTACTTGGCAGGTTTGTTGAGTTTGCAGCCAGAGAGAAGGAGAATGGGAATGCACTACTGGACGACGATCTTCTAGAAGACTGATTTTGGGCATTAATTGCCTTTACTATTTTTGGGAGTGAGTGGGAATCTTTGCTCATTTATTGCACCACTCCCCATTCTGGCAGTTTTTAGGGTTAAGGCTGAGGTGGCTTAATCTTAGCCACTCTTTTGATTGTAATCTTAGCCGTCCATTGGACTGGGCTACCTATAAAAGGGGGAGTCCCCCTCATTTGTATCTAATTAGATTAGAATTAGAATTGAGTTAGAGATTGGAGACTAGAGAGTAGAGCATAGTAGACATTTTACTTGATAGTTTAGCATAGTGTGGAGAAGAAAGAAATTTTTTTCCCTTTGAAAACTTTTGTGGAGATTGTTGTGTAAAACTTTCATGATAATAGATCTTTTCATTGATGGTGGAATTCGTCTTTGTCATGGATAGCTAGCAAGGTCTCTTCATCCTTTCGGATCCAAGTAGCATAAAGTAGCATAATTTTCATCTCATGCAAGTAGTTTACTTTGATGTGTGGTGTTTTGTTGAGGTAGCTTCATTTCATTCCATACCACTAGCAGCTTCTTGATGATAAGTTCGCCTTGCGTGGTCAACTGGAAATTATCTTGAGTTTAACTTCAATTGTGATTTGTATACTTATATGCATCGTCCTGATGGTATATGTATGCTAAATTCTGCTATCCCTTTGAAGATTGCACTAATTTTGCTGAAGCTGTCCGACGTGAGGCTAGGTGAAATTCGGTTGAAGTCTACTAAAATTGAGCCCCACATATCTTGCATTTAGAATAGAATACAAGTTTCTTAGGCCCTACGCTCATTTACTTTCCACATATTTCTGGTTAGCTTTAGGAAAACGTACTTATTGCCAAATCATCCGCATTATACAAGTCCCTTCAAATCATCCATTTACTGTTAACTGCAAGAAGCCTGAACAATTGTGTAAGTCCCCTCGTGAAAATAGCAATTCACATCAAACCAACTGAGGGTATTCTAAGTATTTCGGAACCTTGGAGTTGAATGTGCGAAATTTCTTGCAATCTTAGCGCACGAAATACTTTGATCAAAAGAGAACAGAGTAGCCTTCGGACTATTTTGTTCTGCTGATTGGTGCGGTCATAAAAATCACATCAACAGGGCTAGATAATGGTTTTTAAAAATATTTTTTCTTTTTAAATTTTAAGCTTTGTAAAAATGTTGAGCACTTGATACTTGTCTATGGACAATTTCATACATGGTATCTTAATGTTTAGAAATGTTAGATCATAATAAATAGTATGTTGGCTGACGTGGTGCTCCAGCTGGACATCAGTAATCTCCCCCGCCACCGTAGTTCAACTGCTCCAACCACCGCATTAATTTCTCCTGCCTTCTTCTTACTTCTTCTACATTCTTCTTTTTGTTTCTAGACTCTTCTTTCCGTGGCGTATTCGAGAAGCTTCTTCTCTCTGCTCTGTTTTGAAAAAAAAAAAAACAAATGTGATACTCTATTTTTTTTGGAATGAAAAAGGGGCATACACTCTGTTTTTGATAAGGGCATATACTATATTTTTATGAATGAGAATATTTTAGTTTCTAGATGCAAAAAGGGCATGACTGGATTAGGGCATAGGCAACTCTATTTTTAAAAGGCATTAATAAAAAAACTCTGTCTTGTTTCTAATATCTTTGGTATAAACTGTTATTTTGTTCTTTCCTCTTTGTTTATGTTGTTATTTGCTGCTTTGGTTTGTATCTGTTTCCTACAAACTGGTATCAGAGCCTTTAAGAGAAGTCGTTGTTGTTTTGGAAACCATATTGCTAAAGACAAAGGAGGATGTTGTAGAAAATAAATGAGGGGATAGCTAAAATCACTACTGCTTATATGTGTGAGCCAAAGTTGTGTAAGGATTGTGGTGGAAGAGCCTAAAGGTATGAGAAGTTGCTGTCAGTTTTTTTTAATCATCAGCTAAGAGGAGAAAGTCGAAAAACTCGATTGGAGGAAGCTATTATGACAACCTCTTATAGGGGCAAAAATTTAGGGTTTCAATCATACGAAAGGGTACTGGAAAGATTTGCAGAGAAAAGCAAGATTAAAGAGATCGGAGAAAGAAATAGTGAAAGAGCAGTGTGCAGAGGCAAGTTTTTTTATTTTGAAAAATTATGGCAGGAACAAGTGGAAGTATTGCACAACCCCAAATCCCAATTTTTAATGGCAAAAATTATGACTATTGGAGCATAAAAATGAAAACCCTATTTTTCTCTCAGGATGTTTGGGATTTGGTTGAAAATGGGTTTCCTGAACTAGCAGACCAACAAGCATATCAGGCACTTTCATAGGTTGAGAAGGATTTGTTGAAGGAAAACAAGAAGGATGCTAAGGCATTGTTTATCATTCAGCAGGCAATGGAGAAATCAATCTTTCCAAAAGTTTCAGCTGCCACAAGATCAAAACAAGCATGGGAAAGTTTGCAAATAGCTTACCAAGGCATAGACAAGGTAAAAATAGCAAAATTACAAATTCTTAGAAGCGATTTTGAAAATCTGCAAATGAAGGATACATACTCAATAGATTCATTTTTCACTCATGCAATGGCAATAGTAAATTAGATTAGATCCTATGGAGACACCATTGAAGATCAAAAAGTTGTAGAGAAAATACTTAGAAGCTTATCTACAAAGTTTGATCCAGTTGTAATAGCCATTTTGGAGGCCAAAGATCTTACTCAGCTATCAGTAGAAGAATTAATGGGATCACTCTTAGTACATGAGTAAAAATTAAATCGATTAGGGACATCATCATTGGAAAATGCATTCAAGACTCAGCTTTCATTTGGAAAAACAAGAGGGAGATCAAATTACAGCAAAGGCAGAGGACGTTTTACACCAAGAGGAGGAAGAGAAAATACACAATTTGAGAGCAGAAGACCAGCATCAAGCCCACATACCCATTCTACACCAACAAGAGGAAGGGGGAGCAGCCATTCTCATAGTCATCATCAAGGAGAAAGGTATGATAAATCCAACATCTAGTGTCATTATTGCAATAAATTTGGGCATTTTGCATCTGAATGTAGAAAGAGGCAATATGACATGAGTAAGCAAAAGGCACATTTTACAATTGAAAACCAGCCAAACACTAGTGAACAAAACACCATATTGATAACATGCAATGTAGCACAAGAAAGCTCCAAAGAAATATGGTTCTTAGATAGCATTTGTAGTAATCATATGAGTGGGAGTAAAGAGATGTTTGCAACAATGGATGACTCAGTAAAATCAGAAGTAAAATTAGGGAATGATCAACGAGTTTCAGTCATGGGCAAAGGGTCAATTAACATAAAAACTAAGCAAGGTGAGGAGAAGCATATTTCTGATGTGTACTATGTTCCTGGATTGCAACACAATCTTATAAGCATTGGGCAACTAGTGCAAAAAGGATATAGAATATACTTTGAAAATGGTGAATGTGTGATTCTAGACAAGAAACCAAGCAATAGGTTGAATGCAAAAGTTGAGATGACAAAAAATAGGATGTTTCCACTTAGAATCCAAAGTGAACTATTCTTAGAGCCACAAGGATTGCAAAAGGTTGTTGAGTTAGCTTTCAAAGCTTCATACAAAAATGAATCTTGGTTGTGGCATTTAAGACTTGGACATTTAAATTTCAAAGGATTACAACCGTTGGACAAGAAAAAAATGGTATATGGGCTGCCACCAATAGAACCACTTAAGACAACATGTGAGAGTTGCATATTGGCAAAGCAACATAGGAAAGCATTTCCAGTTGGAGAGTCTTATAGAGAAAATCATCCACTTGAGATAGTGCACTCAGACCTTTGTGGACCTATGCAAACACCACCCATAAGTGGAAAATTTTATTTCTTGACATTTATTGATGATTTCAGCATAAAAGTGTGGATTTATTTCTTGAAATATAAATCAGATGCATTTGCTGTTTTTAAGGAGTTCAAGGAAAAAGTTGAGAAAGAAAGTGGATACTATATCAAAACATTGAGAATTGATCAAGGTGGAGAGTACATATCAAATGATTTTCAGAGTTTTTGCAAAGAAAATGGCATAAGAAAACAATTTACAGTAAGGTATACTCCTCAACAAAATGGAGTACCTGAGAGAAAAAATAGAACAATCATGGAAATGGCACGAAGTATGATAAAAGCAAAACATCTACCAAATGAGTATTGGGCTGAAGTGGTTGCATGTTCTGTATACATATTAAATAGATGTCCAACAAAGGCAGTGATAAATAAAACACTAGAAGAAACTTGGAGCAAAAGGAAGCATAACATTGCACATTTGAGAGTCTTTGGATGTGTAGCATACTCATTGATACCTCAAGAGTTGAGAAAGAAACTAGATGATAGAGGAGAGAAGTGTATATTTGTGGAATATAGTGAGCAATCCAAGGCATATAAGTTATACAATCTTATCACAAAGAAGCTGATAATAAGCCGTGATGTTGAGTTTGTTGAAGAAGAAGCATGGGATGGCAGCATAGACAAAACAAGTACAGCTGCAACTAGTGTTCCACAAGAGAATGAAGAGAATGAAACTCAAGTTGAGAATCCTACTACACAAGCAAATGTTCCTACAACACCTTCTAGGGCACCTACCACTCCAAATCCAACTACTCCAGCAAGTAATAACAACAGTGAGTCCTCTAATCCAACACTTGCATCACTAAGATCAAGGTCTATAAACACTTCAAAGAAGACACGAAGTCTAAGGGAGATATATGATGAAATATAAGAGGCTGAAAATGATGATATATGCTCTAATTTTGCATTTTTAACACAAGCTGATCCAATTTACTTTGAAGATGCCATTAAGGATGACAATTGGATTGCAGCCATGAATGATGAAATTCAGTCAATTGAAAAGAATCAAACTTAGGATCTAGTAGAGCTTCCTAAAGACAAGGATGTGATTGGAGTTAAGTGGATTTACAAAACAAAGTATAATGCTGATGGAAAAGTAGAGAAACACAAGGCAAAACTTGTAGCTAAAGGCTTCACACAACAGTCGGGCATAGACTACAATGAAACATTCGCACCTGTGGCAAAATTGGATACCATTAGAATGGTTTTATCTATAGCAGCTCAAAACAATTGGAGGGTTTATCAAATGGATGTTAAATCGGCATTTTTGAATGGCATTTTAGAAGAAGTGTATATAAAACAGCCACCCGGTTATGAAGTTTTGGGAGAAGAACATAAAGTATACAAACTGAAAAAGGAATTATATGGTTTGAAACAAGCTCCTAGAGCTTGGTACAGCAGGATAGATTCTTATTTTGTGAACAATGGGTTTAACAAGTGTGGCAATGAACCAACTTTGTATGTCAAAGTGAATAATGAAGGAGAAATCTTGATAGTGTGCTTGTATGTAGATGATTTGATATTCACAGGTAACATGTCAACTAACTCATTCAAGGCAGCCATGGAAAGAGAATTTGATATGACTGATTTGGGGCTCATGAGATATTTTCTTGGTATAGAGGTAAATCAAAATGATCAAGGCATTTTTATATGTCAAAGCAAGTATGCTAATGATTTGTTGAAAAGATTCAAGATGGCAAATGTGAATCCAGCTCCTACACCCGTTGCATTGGGTTTAAAACTTAGCAAGGATGACAAAAGTCCTAGTGTTGATGCAACTTTATTTAAAAGATTATTTGGCAGCCTTATGTATCTAACGGCCACAAGACCGGATATCATGTATGGGGTTAGTCTCATTTCTAGATTCATGGACAAACCAAAGGAGTCTCATTGGAAAGCTGGAAAAAGAGTTTTAAGATACATAGCCGGAACAAAGAACTTTGGGATTTTGTATACATCTTCAAATTACTACAAGCTGATCGGATATACAGAGAGTGATTGGGGAGGTAGCGTGGATGATAGAAAAAACACTTTGGGGTATATCTTTCACCTAGGATCAGGAGCTATCTCTTGGGCATCAAAGAAACAACCAATTGTGACACTCTCATCTATTGAAGCGGAATATGTTGCAGCCACATCAGCAGCTTGTCAGGCAGTATGGATAAGAGTACTTTCAGATTTGAGGCATCCACAAGAAGAACCTACAGAAATTTTTTGTGATAATAATTCAGCAATTGCCTTATCTAAAAATCATGTCTTTCATAAATGGAGCATGCATATTGATACACGATATCATTTTATACGAGAATTGGGGAACAATGGTGACATATTTTAAGTTTTGTAGGTCTGAAGAACAATTAGGAGACATCTTCATGAAGCCACTTGCAAAGAACGTTTTTGAGCATTTCCGGGAAGGAATTGGAATAGCAGACATACGTGGCAGTGAAGATTAAGGGGGAGTGTTGGTTGACGTGGTGCTCCAGCTGGACATCAGTAATCTCCCCTGCCACTGTAGTTCAACTGCTCCAGCCATCGCATAAATTTCTCCTTCCTTCCTTCTTCTTACTTCTTCTACATTCTTCTTCTTTTTGTTTCTAGACTCTTCTTTTCGTGGCGTATTCGAGAAGCTTCTTCTCTTTGCTCTGTTTTGAAAAAAAATAAAAAAATGTGATACTCTGTTTTTTTGGAATGAAAAAGAGGCAGACACTCTGTTTTTGATAAGGGCATATACTCTGTTTTTATGAATGAGAATATATCAGTTTTTGGATCCAAAAAGGGCACGACTGTATTAGGGCACAGGCAGCTCTATTTTTAAAAGGCATTAATAAAAAAACTGTCTTGTTTCTAATATCTTTGGTACAAACTGTTATTCTGTTCTTTCCTCTTTGTTTATGCTGTTATTTGCTGCTTTGGTTTGTATCTGTTTCCTACACAGTACTGATCATGATCCCTTTCAATATTAGTATTGCAGTAGTCAATATCATTATTAATATTTAACCTTTATACAGGTTTGTAGCTTTGCTGTTCATCTTTTGAGTAGTTTGCTGGAATATTCAATAATTCATTTGCATCCTGTCTAGAACAAGGTTAGGGCACTGGTTAATGTTTTTCCACTATATTAGAATTTGAACCTTTTCCCCTAAATAAAGGCTCTGCCATTTGTTTGATACGGTTCTTTTTGCAAAGTCAATCACTTCAAATCTTCCATCTATCTTTCTCGTGTATATGATTTGTCACTGTTATTAAAAGATTCTGCTGCAGAGCTTGTTGAATTATTTAGCCATGACTGATTTGATGATAGAGCAGGATAGCTATTCTTTGAGAGTCCTGCCAAAACATTGTTACTTTACCATTGCCACTAACACTAATCATACTTTATTTCAAACAATTCCAAGATCAATCTGCCTGTTTCAGATTGAGGCATCAAATGATTAATTTTTTCTGATATTTCTTTAGCTATAACTATTGCCCACATGGTGTTTGTCTGTGATATGGCTCTCCATATTAATCTGCATGCAAGAACATCTGACTGCGGATAAATTTACATATAATGCATGAAATACACACCTTAACCCAAAGGCAAGCAGGATTCAGGATTAAAAACTAAGTTACCGGTTCGGTTTTGGGTTCGGGTTCGGGTTCGGGTTCGAGAACCCGGTTCGCCGGTTCAGGAAATTTTTTTTTTGGGTTTGGGTTTGTTTTGGGTTCGGTAATACAAAAACATATAAAAATCAGAAATATATACATATTTGCAGCAGTATTTAAGTTCAGAATACACCACCATATTAATAGTCAAATAACATAGCAAAAATACACCACCACTTTATACTCAAAAGTCAAATGTCATGATATAGAATTATAAATTAAAGTTCAAACTTCAAATATAAAAATGTCAAGTGTTTACAATGTCAATCTGAATCATATGGGTCATCAAAAAAAGCAGCATCATTAGCAACATTAGATGCTACATTTTATGTAGAACCACAAAGAGCATTAGTGGCACTCGCACAAGCACTGCCACTAGCACTGCCACTAGCACCGACACTAGCACTGACACTACCACTCTCATGCTCAGTAGTTGCTTCAGGCTGATAGTCATCATCAATATCAAGTGCAGCTAAGTGACTTGTGGAAGCATCCAAGTCAAGCTGCTCTGGCTCAATATCCCACCTCCTTGTGTCTCCTTCTTTGTAGGAACTATGTTTGTGTGTAAGGAGGCGCAAGTTTGAATGCACATACACCAAGTCCTCAACCTTTTTTGAATGTAGCCTATTGCGTTTTATTGAGTGGATGAAGGAGTATGTGCTCCAATTCCTCTCAGAAGAGGATGAACTAGCAACCTATTAAGACCAAATTAAATTAATAAATAGTTAAGAGTTACAAAAATTAACTAAACAAAATTATTAATTAAAATTAAAATTACAAATATAAATTATAAAACTTACTTGGGATAAAACTTTTATTGCAATAGGTTGGAGGTGCATGTATTCTTGCCCATGGAAGTACCACCAACTATGAGCAGCCACCCTACACTTGTCTCGAAGAGCATCCATATTCTGATCAACACTCCCAGAGCATGCAAAAGCCATAAACTCAGCCCTCACTCGATCACGTTGGTCACGATCACTGAAGATTCTACGAATTGCTGCCTTGTACCCTTGGGCCACTTCACCATCCCTATATGGAGCAACTCTTGATGAAGTAGAAAGTATCTCAGGGCTATAATATTTGGGACTCAATGCAAAAGCGAGAAGATGCAAGGGAGTGGTCATTTTGTTCCATCTATCAACCATGATTTCCTATAGCTCTTTGAAGAATTTTTCTTCAGGATCTTCCTCTTTTGCATTGATGATGGATCTCATCTTCTCAATCATTGAGTCGATACCATCATATACTTCGCCCAAACAAGGTCTATCCAAGTCAGTGTAACGGATCATGCTCAGTATGGGCTCGGTGAAACTGACGAGATACTCAACACGATCCCACCAACCATCATCTAGGATCCTTTGCTTGATCCTATTTGCCCTTTCATTGCTAGATTGCCTCCATACAACCCAATTAGGGCTGATTACCATGGCACATAGTGCCTCACGAACCTTTATAAGTCGTCTCAACACAATTGTGTTGGAGGCAAAACGGGTCTTGGCAACCTGTTTGAAAATCAAAATTAAAATTAAAATATAATTTAAATATACAAAATCAAAATTTAAAAATTAAAATTAAAAGAAAATTCAAAAATTGAAAAATATTGAGAATTAACTTACCTTCAACAAATCCAATTTAGAGAATTGTCTAAATATTCCTTGCGTCATATGGTGGTTGGTGACAAACATTTGGATGTCTTCGCCCTCGGCATACACCTGTTTGATCCATTCAATTTTGGATCCAATTTTTTGTAGCATTAGATTGAGGGAGTGGACAGCACAAGGTGTCCAAAAAATGTGTGGATACTTCTCCTCAACCAATAACCCAGCAGCCCTACAATTTTTGGCATTGTCGGTTACAACTTGCACAACATTTTGATGGCCCACTTCTTCAATAGCTTGGCAAAGGATGTCAACAATAAATGGACCATCTTTCACCTGTCCTTCACAATCCACTGCTCTCAAAAACATTGCCCCTTTAGGGGACACAGCAATAACATTGATCAATGGGCGATTTCTTGCATCTTTCCATCCATCAGAAACTATGGTCACCCCTGTTTCGATCCACGAATCCCTTATGGGCTTCAAAGAGTCTGCTACATGTTTCACCTCTTTCTCCAATAAGGTGCAACGCACCTTCTCAAAACTTGGGCCCTTATACCCCTTTGGAGCCTCATTAATAGATTTCACCATTTTTTGCCAATATGGTGAACGACAACATTGAATGCCAATCCATTGGCATAGACACATCTTGCTATGTCTTGATCAGCAATCTCTCTTGCCTCATTCTGAAATGAAGCTTCCAACGGTCCCTTAGATCTTTTATTTGAAGAGGGCATGGTTTGCTCTTGAGGGATGTCCATAAATGGATGGCTTTCTATAGGTGGAAAATAAGAAGGTGGTGTAGGGGGTTTCATGGATCGAGATCCTTTCTTCAAAGGATGGCTTGTTTTACCACTGGTTGTTTTTTGGTCTGCCTTTTCTTGCTCAGCAATATATTTCAACACTATATCTTTTGGAATGCCTTGTTGTTTTCACCTGGACAATTTTTGATGCCTGTTTCAGGGATCCCGCACAAGTGCCCTTTTACTCGACTGTATGAGCTCGAATATTGAACATTGCAATGACTACAAATCCAAACATATCCTCCACCACCTGGAAGTTGCTGAACCATTTCTACATATTTCCAAAGGGGAGAGGCTGGGTTTATTTTGAAACGAGATTGGATTGAGCCTGAGGAGGTACCGGTTGCCATTGTAATACGGAATAGTGAATACCTAAGGCACAACATATTGAAATTTTGGTATTGATTCATTGAATTTGAAACTAAAAGACTTAATTAATTTCAAAAAAATGAAAAAATTGAACATGTGTTATAGACATTTAGAAGAATGAAAAGTAAAACAAAACAATAATTAAAAAGCAAAACAAAAGAGTTGAAGTTCACTTGTGAAAAAAAATGTAAAAAAATAATCAAAAAACTTCAAAAAACCTACCTCTTTTGAAGAAATCTTGCTCTACGATCTTCTTAGCAACGAATAGACACTTGCAAGTGCTTAGGAATAGCACAACAATCAACTTTGAACAATCTACGATCAGCCTTCAAGTCTATTCCAGCTTGTGCAAGCAAAAGAGAAAGTTCAGCAATGGAGGCAAAAAATCCTTTTTTCTCATTCACAAATTGGTAAATGAGTTTCACTTTACCTATTTCATGTTTTTGAGGCAAGTATTAGGGTTAGAAATAATAAAAAAGTCCCTAAAAGTCAAAAACGAGTCAAAAAAGTCTTTAAAAAATGAAAAAAAACTTGAAAAAATGCGCCCGGGCGCGGAATAGAACCCAGGTTCGAAATTTTCGAACCCTGTCCGGACCCACAATCATGGGTCCGGACCCTGGCCGAACCCATAGTCCAAAATACGGACCCAGTGCAAATTTCTTCGAACCAGACCCGAATTCCGGACCCAGATCGAACCCGAATCGAACCCGGGGCCTTCTTGAGCGAATCCGGTAACTTAGATTAAAAAGATTGTAATCAAGGTCTTAATGTATTCTATCGTTTTCCTTCCAAATTGAAAGGCTTGGAACCATATTCTTTTTGAATGACTTGTGGAATTACTGTTTTCTTTTTTCTGGTTTGATGTTCATGTACTTGTTTTATCGCTAAAACATGTAGTATATTTTTAAATTCATTGGAACGTTTGCTTAATATTTATTATTAATTATTATATGCATGCAATAATCAGACAGAGAAATACCTCAATGTGATGTAAAGGCATTGTATGAGGTCTGTGCTTATGACACAGACACCTGGTTGGAGTCCGTTTGGTCAGAGACCTAACTGGTGAAAGTAGTATGGAGACATCTGTATGAATCACTTATTCCTTTAATGTGCTATGTCACTTCAGGACCCAGCAAGCATTCATGCAGTCCAAACTGGTCTAAATGGTAGAGTCGTACTTTGGTTTGCCTTCTGTTTAGGTAAGGAGGGAGTTTCAGCTCCTGTATTCAGGATTAGGAACACTGAAATCCTTGCTTCTTCTTGGTAAGACACTTGAGTCACTATTGTCTGACGTCTGGTGCTTATAATGATGTGATGAACGGGTGAAGTTGCATGAGAGCTCTATAATTGTATGAATGGGATGGTCATGATCATACAGCGTTGACTATAGGAGGAAGGTTCTTGGGGAAGGATTGATGCCATATTGTCTCTATATTTTATGGTTATTTGAAGATGATTGTCCTGTACTGAGATCATTTAATTCTCGTATTTGAGCTAAATGCTTGCTGTACTGAGTTTTTTGGATTGCATTGCCAGACGACTTGTGGCCTTGAGTCATTTTCTTGTTCTGCAGATACAAATGACCACTTTATCTTGAGATAGTTTATTGCTTCTAGAAATTTAGTCCCTTTTATGAGAGTAGAGAACTCCCTAAGCAATCAACTGTAACTTCTAATCTCATTCCTTTTAAGGAGTGAGGAAAATTCCATTTGCAATCTAGTCTATTTTTATCATTTTTGGAGTAGCTTTGTATGAATAACAGCTAAGATGCCATTTAGCGATTTCTTTATTCTGTAAGGTTGTATGTAAATTTTTTACTATATCAAGCTATTCCCATTTATGCGGTTTTGTCTTCTATGTTTTACTTTTGGTTTCAAGAGTTTATCCTTCAAAGCCCTTGTTACAAAAGAATCATTATAGTGTGCATGGTGCAACTTCTTTTAAGGGAATTCAGAATTTGATTGGGATTAATTTCCGACGAATACTTATCCTATATCTAATCCCTACTTGAGGTATTGGCAACTTGATGACATCTACATAGGGTATTGACAAAGTGGAACCAGAGCATAGAATTGTAACATAGCAGAGTTGACATTAGAATAGTGTAGTCCCAGAGCATAGATTTTAACATATTGGAGTTTACTTGGTGCAAAGTGGCATCTGATTCTGAAATTCCTGTATGAGAAGAATGTTTGGATTTGAATACATGGGTGAAGGGTTTCGGTTCTGGACAATATCAATATCTACAAAGATGGTTGGCATAAAAATCTAGTCATTAGAGCCATAAATCTATGGGTAGTGAGAAAATGTCTTTTGATGAAGGGCTATTATGCCCTTTAGATACCGACATGCATATGCGAATGTCAAATTTAGACAAGGTTTTGCAGCACCCTTAGGAGATGGTGGTGCATATATAATTGCAATCGGTGCCAGGTGGCTCTTACCTTTCCTTTTCTTTTCAATTTTCATAAATGGCTGGAGTTCTTTTCCTAAAAGGAATTAAGATTTGTGGCACAAAATGATTTGACGTTATCCAGATCTTATTATTAACTCTAATCTAATCCCTCTTTTCTAATGCTGTAAAGATGTAAGCAAGCCAGAGATATTCATTGGTGAACCATGGAAAAGGTTTTATGACTCTTGATATCCTAGGGAACTTTGTAAATTTGAACTTTCAAGGAGAATATTTTTCTAATTTTGATTTTCCTGTATAATTGCTGTGAAGATTGAATTCTAGGAATAAATTCTCATAACAGGTTTCTTCCTACAAAAGAGAATAGGCTTGGATGGTGGTTGGATAAAGAAATCAAAAAATGTATAAGACAGGTGATTGAAGGCAGGGAGAGGAATGTTGGCACTGAAAATTCAAGTGACTATGGTACAGATCTACTTGGACTAATGATGAATTCCAACAAAAAGCAGGGTGGAGGAAAGCTGCAGAATAACAAAAGCATGACTATAGATGAAGTAATTGCTGAATGCCAAACTTTCTATTTAGCAGGACAGGAAACTACAACAATCCTTTTGACATGGACCATGGTCTTGTTGGGAATGCATCAAGACTGGCAAGATCAAGCACGCAGGGAGGTGTTAGAAGTATGTGGGAAAAATGAATTCCCGAATGCTGATGCTGTAAATGGCCTAAAGATTTTAAGAATACATACTATTAACCTTACCCAGATTTCATTTTTTCCAATGATTGTCTAAAATATGTTTTGTTTCCATAACATTAAGTTAGAAACTAGTTGAAATGTGGAGACAAATAGCAGAGGAAGTTATGCAAATAGTCCGCGTTTTCTAGATGTTGACTATTCATTGAAAGCTTAATACAAAACTTTGGTTTTTAGATAAAAATATGGTGTACCCTTGTTATTGCAGATGGGAATGATACTGAATGAATCCTTGAGACTGTATCCACCTGCAGTGGCATTGAACCGGCAACCATTAAAGCCAATGAAGCTTGGAAAAGTCTCAATTCCTGCAGGTACTCAACTTCAAATTCCAATCCTTGCAATACATCATGATCCATTGTTGTGGGGCAATGATGTGCATGAGTTTAATCCAGAAAGGTTCAGCCAGGGAATTTCAAAAGCTGCTCAACATCCAACGGCATTCATGCCATTTTCTTTAGGTCCACGGATTTGCATTGGTCAAAACTTTGCATTATTAGAGGCCAAAGTAGTATTGGCCATGATTCTGCAACGTTTTTCCTTTGTAATTTCACCTCATTACATCCATGCACCTGTTCATTCACTCTCTCTTAAGCCCAAATATGGAGCTCAGCTCATCTTCCACATGATTTAAATTTAATAACAAAGAATCCTGAGTAAACATTTGACATTCTGAACTGCTACAAGTTAAGTATGTAGTATATTATTGTGGTGCATAGATAGAGAACTGTTTGATATAAAGGATGGTAAAATACTAATATTTTCGTGTGATGACTTTGATATATTACTACAATGTAAATTTGGTACCGTATGTAATTATTTGATGATTTTGATCAAATCGTACTGTATGATTATATCTTCAAAATATTAGTCATTATGATTATGGTTGCAATACCCCAGGAGCCTGTGTTGACCTTTTCACGTTTGGCTCATCTTCATCATCAAATCTGGATTGAAATTAAATGATGATTCAGCCTGATTCAACTACTTAATATCAATGCCACATTTCTGGTTTATTCCATAAAAGCGGCCTTGATTTTGTATTTATAACCATCTGGTTGCCAATTCTATCCAAGATTAAATGCTGGTTTCATTTCTATATTTAGCCATGTTTCCATGCATTTAGGTATTACTTTTCATGGAATTTTTTCAACAAACAATACTATGTAGCTTATATTTTGTTCCCAACTCATAAAAACTGCCCAAAGAGAACTGTATAAAGCTATCACCAATGTATTGCCAATCAATAGAATGTTAAGTTGTAGCTTGTCCTCTATTGTTAAACACATTGGATCATTAAAGAAATACTTGTATTCTTATTTCCATTGCAGAAGGTAAAATTTGGCCCATGCTAGTGACAATTCTCTTATATGGTGTTTGAGTCTTTTTTTGTACCATTGGTATTAAAACCTTAGAAGGATTTGGTTTATCGATAAGGTACTTATAATTCTTTGAATCTTCATGTTTTCCTTTTCTCTTCAATTGGTTGTGTTCCTCTTGCATGTAAGCCAACTAAATTTTTCTCTTCCTCTCCAATATATTAGAACTTACTACCTTTCAAAGAAAACTGCAACTCATATTTATAATGCTTTTGCAATGTTGTTGCAAACATACACAAAATCCAAGATGTTATAGAACATAAGAGAACAAAAACCACTACACTCTTCTTCAAGACAAATCTAACCTATCTAAAACAATAGATATATTAGTAAGAAAGAAAGGCTTTAATATAGATAAGAATGTTGTATACAACTTAGTTTTAAGACTTGATTGTGTATTTAGTTTGACGACATAAAAGTATCATCAAGGTGTCACCTTTTAACTATTTTCAATTCATTTAGACTCCTTTTTGTATTGCAACATCATCGATATATAGTAATTTATAGCTTTTATTTGCATATTGTGCTTACTATTGTACCATGTTACATTTATGTTGATATAGTTATTTATGTAATTTCCATATAGCTACAAAGAACCCTTTAGACCCCTTGCATGTACTTTTGGAAAGTTGTTGCAAACATACACAAAATCCAAGAGGTCAAAGAACATAGGAAAACAAAAACTACATTACATACATCTTGAACATAAATATAATGTATCTAAAAGAATAGATAAGTGAATAAGAAAGAAATGATGAAATATAGAGAAGAATGTTGTATACAACTAAGTGGCTTCATGGGAGAGTACAATTATCAAGTAACTTAATATGTTAAGTTGTGTCAAGACTTTTGTGTATTTAGTTTGAGCACATAATAATATCATTTTGGTGTCACCTTTAACAATTATTTTCATATTACATCATTAATATATAGCAATTTATAGCTTTTATTTGCATATTGTGCTTACTATTGCATTGTGTTACATTATTTTTCTATAACTATTTGTGTAATTTCCATATAAGCTATAAAGAACACTTTAGACCCCTTGCATGTTGCTTCGTCCCAAATAAACACAAAGGAGCACCTTTAGTTCGAAATGCCCCATTACCAATCACCCAACTCTCTATACCCTTGATGACCTAAAAAAAAAATTGCTTTTGTTTAGAAAAGGAATCAAACATTTAATTTTGTACCTTACGCTTTAAGGATATCCATAAGCCTTTCTTTTATGTGACAATATTTACTGAGAATGATGCCAAGTCACAACAACCATATCAACATTCCAAAGTACACCTACTACAATACAAAAATAAGATTGTTATAAGAGAAAGTGAAAGAAACATTTTTTAAAAGGATGAATATTATAACTAATAATGCCAAACAAATACCATGATCCATATGATCTTTCTACCGAGATCCATTGAAACACCCATATCGATCCCATAAAAGGAAAATAATTATCAAGCAAACAACAAGGAGCAATTATACACTTGTTTGATTCCCTACATAGCGTATGGGACTTCCATTCCTATTAAAATGTATACCATTCATCACAAATGCTAATTATTCCTCATAATTACAAGGGGGTGATAATGAATCGGGTTATATTTGGTCAATATGTGAGATTGTACCTTTCTAAATCTAAATTGATTTAAAAAATGAAGAGAATAATACCAATAAACATATGCAAGAGAAATAATGGTAGTAAAATCTTAAATGTGCAAAAATAAATAATGCCACCTAGAATATAGCAAGATAATTTATCTTAGGAAATCATTTCAAAAAAAAAAAACTTAGCAAAAACAACACTCAATTGTTCATAATATGATAATATATTTCACATTGTGCTTAACACTAATCCACATGCAATTTTTAATAGACAACAATTTGACAATTGAGATTTAACATCCTTGATCATTTCTTTGTTTCTGATTAATATAATATTAAGATATAATACCATAATAACAAAATGGTCACCAAAATATTTGAATTAAACACAACGATTAGTTTTGTTTTGTACAAATTCCAATCCTAACACATAATTGTCAAGCTTTTGATATTACATCCTTGGTGATTACTTTGGGCCATATTTAGACTTCTTCAACATGCAAAACAAGTCCTTATTTCCTTAAACTACATTTGTTTTTATTTGTGGCAAATATTTCTTCTTCTATATCCCCATGTAGAAATGTCATTTGCACATCCATATGTTCTACCCCAATATCAAAAGTAACAACAACAATGAAAATTCATTTATTAGAAGTTACATCAATTACTTCAAAGTCTTATTTGGGATGGATAGGCACTAAAGTGCAAAAGAAAATGTTAGTTATGGGTAGGTGATAACCTAAGGGTTAGCATTCCATAACAATGAGAAAGAAAACCTCACCAGAGTCAATTCCTTCTACTTGGGAATATCACTCAACTTCCAAGCAAGCTTTGTATTGCTCCACTTCATCTTCAACATTGAACTTTTTCTTGAATACTCACTTGCAATCAATGCACCTTCTTATAGCAAACAAATTTACCAAATCTAATTTTATTGTTTTGTCCAAGGGCTCCATTTCTTCGTTTATGGCTTTTCAAATTTATCTTCCTTTGAATCAAGAGCCTCCCCAATAGTTTTAGTACATCATCAATCATACATGAAACAAAAGTAAAATGAAAATCTAGTCAATGACATACCTTTCTAGTTGCCTTACGTTTCTAAACATCCTCCTTAAGATTGGTGTATGGAATTATTCCTCTTCTAGTTCACTTTATTTATTCGATTCATATTCAGATAAAGTCTTTTTTAATTCAAAATGCACATATTTTGGTTCTTCCTATATTGTTTTTCTTTCTTTGGAGGCCTTTTAACCTCTTTAAAAATTATAGTACAAGTCTAGACAATCTTCTTTGTTTTTGGTTTTAAATTTTTGTAGCCGTTTTTTACCATTGTTGTATCTAATAAAGATACACTTTTCTACTTTATAATCTAATTTAGTTCTAGTTTCTTTTGGATCGTGCACACCACTATTGAATCCAAAAGTTCTGAGATGTTGAAAGAGGGTTTCTTACCAGTTCATACCTTCTATTATTTTTTATTGAAAAGAGATAATGTAGATCGATTGATTAGGTAACATATAATTTTACTATATCCACCCATATTTTTTCTATAAGCCTACACCACTAAGCATAATCATTCATTTTTCCATCAACATTCCAATCATTTTATCTACAACTCCATTATATTGTGGTGTATATAGAGTTGTCTATTAAGTTGCTATTCTAAATTACTTACAAAGCCGTTCAAACTCATTTGAGCAATCCACCATCATCTATTCTCATCATCTTTATCTTCTTTTCTATCTAGTTTTCTACAAGAGCTTTGAATTTCTTGAATTTTAAAAAAAAAAACTCAATTTTTCATTTTAGAAAATATAACCATGGTTTTCTAGAGAAATCATCTATAGAAAACATAAAATATAAACTTTCCAAGTGATAAAGAAGGCACATGTACATCATTCAATATTAACGGCAAAATCCTATCTTTTGTTGTAACAGTAGCTTTGGAAACTTTACTTGGTTCATTTATTTTTCCTATAAAAGAAATGGCTTTATTTAACATATAAAATGTTACATAAAGATATAATATTGAATGACAAAAAAGATAAAAAAAATTAGGCTAAGGGGGCTCTAGCAAAGCTAGTCGAGTTCTTGGAGACCATCAAGGATAACAACTCCTTAGGTTAAAAAATGTTAGATGCAAATTGAAGGGGGAATAATTGTATCCCATCCTTGGTCTTTTTGTTGAAAAAAGAGCTTAGGTGTCTAGGAATTTGTTACCAGCTAATTTGGTCAAAATCTTACAAATTCTTTGAAACCTATTTTAGCAATATATGAAGTTATATAGTTATAAACATATTTTTACTCAAGAAGCACTATATTATCAACTTACAATAAAAGGTAAGATTTTTGAGCTTTTCTTTGGTTGTAAGAAGAAGGTTGAAATTACAACCCATAAATAACACGGTTGGAGGAATGCTTAAGAATTATGCTAAAATCCCAAATCTTAAGCTAAGGTCTAGCCCATAACATTCCACCAACATCAATACCAAGATTGGCTTAAGAGACACTATAAAAAAGAGCCTGGTATAACTAAAATAAATTTTTAGAGAAGGGTAATTAGTCAGAGTGTTGTTGATGAAACCCACAAGGTTCCAATTTCTAAGAAAACAAAGTTCAACATTGTATAGCACATTTAGGTATTATTTCTTCTTGAAGAAAGCCTTAATTTTTTCTACCATATCCAAGATAATTTTGTAGATCATAATGTTCTTTAGGGTATCCATGTTTTCAAAAATTATTTTGATTGTATTAATCTAAATAAACCACATAGAAAAGAAAGGTAGCTCGAAGACAATAAAAATTTAATAAGAGGCTTTCCTTTGAGTAAGTTGTAGTAACAAGAATTCCATTGTTGGGTTCAAATTTCTAACTTCAATCTATTTTGAAAGTGGAACTCAAAACCGAGAGAGATAAATGCAAATAGAAGAGCCTTTGTTGCAATTAAAGAGAAGGTGAGCTTGGGTTTCACAAGCTTTGAAACATTTAAAGACAATATGGGGTCCCAAGATACCCGTCTTAATGAGATTTTCACTAGTGAGTTTTTTTTTTCTTGAAAACTCACTAAAACATTCTAATTTGCGGGGTAATGCTCAAATTCTAAATGCTACATAGAAAGTTATAGGAGGTCCCCCTTCTTGGAGATAATGAATGCCAACCTTGATCAAGTAGTTACTTGAGCAGTTGGTTTCACCCTAAATTAAATTGTTTTCACTAGCACCCAGTTATTTTGATGTTCCTCAAAAAGCCTAATGAGATGAGATCACCCAAGGAAGGAGATGCTTGAGTTTTTTTCACACCAAGTTGTTTCATGGACAAAAGGGGACCACTCATCATGTGAGAGCTTAAGGTTTGTTATTAATAATTCAGTCATCCCAACATTAGATGATATGCCCATTTCTAGGATATCATGAAGTGTTATTTTTAATCAAATCAACAACTCAAACAATTAGATACTAATTTTTTGAAGTGCCAAGCTTTTGAAGGATTGAGTTGCATGCCTTGTTTACAAACAAGTATTTGTATCTAAAGAGTTTTTGGAGGATTTAGAATATTCCAAAAAAGCTTTTCCCCTAGGGCAATGCTCATTATCAACATATATCTAATACCTAAACCATCTTGCAACTTTTCTTTAGTAAAATTTATTGCACCCAACAAGATGTTTTTTTTCTAGTGAGTTTTCTTACCCCCTTTCCATAAAAAATCTTGTATTTGTGTCTAAAGCATCTAGAATCGAAATGTGTGAATAATAAATCATGAGTTAGTAGATATGAAGACTAGAGATGGCTTATTTAAGGCTTATCCACCCATTGTGGAAGCTTTGAATGTGCTTATCAATATTTTTTCCAAAAAGGTTGAGCAAGCAATCAAATATTTTCATTTTGAAACTCATATGAACACCCAAATATTTAAAGGGAATCCCTATCTTGTGCAAATTGAAGAATTTGGGAAAAAAATAATAATTTGTGATTGTTGGAAACTTTAGAAGTAAGAATGATCAAGAAATTTCTTTAGCCTTCTAATGTTCAACTTGATAGCTTCCCCCAACAAGATGGTGCCATCCACAAATTGGACATGAATAATATTCTTGACCCCATTAGCAACCTTGATTCTAATAATGTTCAAAGCTCTCCTTTTGGTAGAAAGGGACCTTCTAAAGATTTAACAAAAAATATATAAAGGTGGGGGAGAGAGGAGAACCTTTACGAAGACCCCTTGTGGCCTTCAAAAATCTAGTTGGAGATCCACTAATTATTATGGCTACTTAAGGATTGATGACACAACCAACGATCCATTTTAGGAATATAAGAGGGAATCCAAAGGCTTGAAAGTCCTCCACTAAAGATTCTACATCAACTCTATCAAAGGAATCTTCCATGTCAAGTTTAATGGGGATCATTTTCCCGGTATCCTTGTTGTTGGTATGTGTTGCTTCAAAAACAAATATGATATTGGATATATATTTATTTTCCAATAATAAATTCTCCTTTCTTTTCAAAGATAATGAGACTCAAAAATATTTTTTATTTTGTTGGCTAATATTTTAATTTATAATCTTCTAGGATGAATTGCAAAGAGAAATAGACCCAAGCCTATTAAAGAAGACAATATTATTCTCTTTAGGTATTAAAGCTAAAAAGGTGGAGTTGAGGGCACCGATGAGCTTACCTTTCTTGAAAAACATCTCTAGATGAAGGAGGCCAACTGCAATGAGATTAAAAATTTGGTGGAAGAAATAGTTTGAGAACCCATTAGGTCCATTGGCCTTATCTTTAGTTGGCTGAAAACATTTTTGAGCTTCTCCATTGACCACTTGATAGAGTATACTTTTAATGTCCTCAGAGATGACCACGAGGATGTTGTTAAGGAGAGAAGCTTGATTCATAGGGTCTCTATTCAAATTTTGATAAAAAAATTTGTAGTTATTATGAGTTCCCTCTTTAACTTATTCACTATTACAAATTACATTGCTACTACCCAACACAATTTCTATGATCAATTTCTTTAATACATTTGATCAGTTTTGAGGTGAAATCTTTTGGTGTTAGCATCATCCTCATGAAGCTAAGTCATGTAGAATTTGAGCCTCCAATGTTTTTCTTCCAAATTTTCTTTTCCATATAACAACAATAATATAATCTCTTTCTAATTTAATAGCATTAGAGAGAGACTCCATTTTTTAAAAAATATAGTTTTCCTTAAGTTTTAGTAGAAGGGATTGCTTTGGCACATTAGAGGTAAACTAAGATTTTATCCATTTCCTCAAATCTAATTTTAAAATGGAGATTTTGAACTTCAAGATGTCTTGGGCATTGTTGGAAGGGAACCAAGAGTTCTAGTTGCACTCAACTTCATAGGGGAAACTAGAAAAATGAATCCAATCAACATTGTATTTAAAGGAGATAGGTCCTTTGATTTTATTGCTGCCACTATCCAAAAAAATGGTTTATGGTAAAAAATCATACTCTAGATATTTTTGATATGACAGTGGGCAAGAGGGTAAGGATGTCTTATACAATGAGGAGCATATCCACTCTCTTAGCAATGAAGTTGTCTCTAAATCTCTTATTTGACCATGTGTGTTTCTCTCTAACTATCTTAACATCATTAAGTCCAACCAAGAAAATAATGTCTTCAATGTTCTCTTTGCAAGGTTCTCATATTCTTGAGCTATCCCATAGAAGGAAAGAAAACATTAAAATCACCTAGCTAGAATCAAATTGCAAGGTTTATGCTCTTCAATGTATGAAAAATAGAGAGCCAACGTTTTATTTTGGTGGCATGACAATTAGGGGCATGAAAATTTGAGTAAGAAAATGAGAATCCACTCACATTAAAAGTAGGATAAATTCAATAGTCACTTTGATGCCCATCAATTTTATTAAGATTGTTAGTATCCTAAGCAATGAGAAGACCTCCAAATTTTCCATTGGAATTGATAACATCTAATTGGGATTTTTTCCAAATAGATCGTCAAGAGTCAATTACACTTAGTTGATCGAGTTTGGTTTCTTAAATTCCTATCAAAGAAAAAAATGGTTTTTTATTAGACTCTTGAGGTAGTTTTTCTTTAGGGCACTATCTACACAATTTTTTATGAGAACAATATCATTTTATAGAGGGTTTCTTTCCTTTCAAGCAATATTCCAAAGTTTCTTGGTTCTTAACCACTACATTCCCCTTTGCTTCTTCAATTGTAATTTACTAACTTTCTTTCCTTCCTAATTTGGTAGATGATCTAGTAAGCATAGGGTCAAGACCAAAAAGACATACTTGAAATAACACAAAAATCTGCGAGAAATGTCTTGGATTCTCATTCAAATTCTCCTTCAATTACATAAAAACAAAGCATTTCTAAAATTATATTGTATTGTAGCCCTGCATGCTGATGAAACCCATTAAAAAACTAATTAAATATGATTTACAACAACGAATATCAATACAAAAATGGTCTCCTTAAATCCAACTTCTTTCACAAGGTTCTAGCTCCTTCAACCTGCAATCTTCAATGGAAATCATTCCTGCAATAAACCTTCCACCTTCAAGTCCATTTGCTACTATCCAAACACCTTCAAACCTACAACAAAATGTCTTCTCGGTCTCTTTCAACCCTTCTTCTGCTAAAGCTCTCAAGCTCCCTTCACACAGACTGCGCTAGCTCACTATCTTCCAACTAAAGCATGGGCTTCTATGCAAATAGAAATCTACATCAATGGAGTCTTCAAAACCTCTCTTCAATCCAACAACATCTCCCCATTCACCCGAAAAAACTCTGAAATCCATCTTCTCAAATTACAAGGCCTGAATATATAGAGTTGTGAATGAGAAAAAAACCACTATGGTTTTCCAAAATCACAAGCAAAACACCTCCTTGGAAAACCCACACCCCATTTGGAGAATAAATCATAAAATAACAAAAATTACTCAAATCTCACATGTCCTTCACATGGGCACCTAAACCATGGCCAATCAAATTTGGTCAATCTGGTGTGCTTCATTATTCTATGACGGCTCCATGAAAGAACATGCACCAACATGCAAACTTGGGCACCCCAACATGTAAGAGCCTACAAATCATAAAAATCAACATGCAAGGACACACATTGATGAGTGGTCCCCACCTTGAAATGGATGCCTAGGCTGAATATTCCTCCAAGATGCCCTTGTAACCTTCACCTTAGTAAATCCACCTCCAAAAATGTAATTAAAAATTTCCATAGGGGAAATTACAATATTTTAAAATTTGAAATAATTAAATTACCGCACATTAGCCTTTATTGAAATACAAAACAAATAAAGGAAATATTTTTGGTTGATGCAAGATTGCTAGTACCTCTATATGCTCCTGCATCTCTAAGGAGAAGAGATCAAAGCTAGAGAACAAGGTTGAAAAATGTATCTTCATCAGTTATGATATTGGTGTGAAAGGGTACAAGATTTGGTATCATGTGGTTAAGAAATTTTTGTATTTCAAAAGTGTTATCTTTAGAGAATTTAAAACTTCTTCCACTATATTGTAGCTAGGAAAGGATGAAAAAAAGATGTGGTTCAACTACCCTAAAAGATTGAGAAAGTTGAACTAGAACCCATGAAGGATCTCAAGATGAGAGATCATACAATTTAGAGCATTATAAAGAGGAGTTAGAATCTTAATCTCAACCCTTGAGGGGGTTCACTTGACATGGAAAATAATCAAACAAGTATATAATCCTCTTGATTAGAGATGAAGTTTTTTTTTATTATTAACACTAATGAGCCTAGGACTATAAGAAGGCCATGGGTATGAATAGTGTAGATTCTTGAAAAGTGGTCATGAATGAGGAGATGGATGCATTATATTAAAATGACACATGGGACCTAGTACCTTTTCTTGATTGATGTAAACTTTTTTGATGAAAATACGTGTTAAAAATAATGGTTCAAATGGTAGTGTTGAGAAGTACAAGGCAAGATTGGTTGTGAGTGGTTATTCATAGGTTGAGGGAATTGATTATGGTGAGATTTTCTCTCCAATTTCTAAGTTGACATAATTTTAATTTATATTATCCATAATAACAATATTTGACCTTGAGGTTGAGTAGATGGATACAATAATAACTTTTCTTCATGGTGATTTGAAGGAAACTATTTATATGTCACAACTAGAGTACTACATTGAAAAAGGTAAAGCAAGTTTGATTTGTAAGATAAAGAAATATATGTATGGTCTTAAGAAATCTCCTAAGATGTGGTATGAAAAAATTGATAATTTTTTTTTAGAATTGGAATTTATAAGGTCTAAATTAGATCAATTAATCTATTATAAGATTGGCAATTATCAATTTCTTATTCTTACATTATAAGTAATAATATGATGTTTTATAATAAAAATAAGAGTGTGATTTATTAAATGAAGTCTCAACTTTCGACATAGTTTGAGATGGACTTAGGGGAGGCTAGGTTCATCTTGGGTATGGAGATCAAAAAAGATAGATCTAATAGAAAGCTTTGATTGTACTATAATAAGTATGTGAACTCAGTGTTGGAGAGATTTAGCATCTCAACTTGTAGGCCCTTGTTTGTTCTTATTTTAGTGGGGACTAAGTTATTGGTTGAGTAGCGTTTGACTTCTCTTAGTGAGATGGAGGATATGGCTATAGTACCTTATACTAGTGCTATTGATAGCTTAATGTATGCTAAGGACTATACAAGACCAACCATTTTCCAAGAAGTGGGATTCCTTAGCCATTTCATGGTTATCCTAGATGAGTACATTAAGATGTAATGAAGACGGTTTTTAGATATTTATGGAGTATCTTTGAGTACTCCATTTTTTATCATGTTAAATCTATAAAGGACTAATATTCAATGAAAATTTGTGCATTCATATTGGGATAGAGATGTTGACAACAAGAGATCCACTAGTGGACATGTTTTCACTATATTTTGTTGTGTTATTAGTTGGATGAATAAGTGATAGTATATAGTTGTTTTCCCCACTACAAAATTAGACTAAATGGTGGATAATCATGCTTGTAAAGAAGCCATCTAGCTTAAACAATTATTTTTAGATGTAGGACTAATTCTAGGAGCTATTGTAGTTCTATGTGATAGCTAGAATGTAATAACCCTCATAGGATATTAGCACAAATCCATATACTTTTTTTATGATAATTTGAACCATCATTTTTTTTATCACCAAGATCATGATGTGGGCAAGGTGAGAGCTCATATAGAGACTAGAATGAGGATAATAGAATTGAATTGAAAGATATTGACAACTAGCCAATGAATTTATAATATAAGTAAAATAATAGAATCAATCATTGAGCCAAAATGGCTAATGGTGAAATATGAATTATGATCAAACCAAATTGGCTAAATGCAAGTAGAATTAAATCAATGCCAAAAGAGTAGTCTAAATCACTTGATTATAGTACATGCCAAGCATGGAATAAAATATACTTAAAGTAAATGGACCTAGCACATAAATTGATCGAGATATTTACAATTAATAACTTGGATCTGATGATGAATCATCATGGATCCCCAATAATATAAATAAGAATTATTGGTGATAAAAGGCCTAGTATTACAATATTTGATTTATTTGATAAAATAATTAAAATTTAAATGATTGTATAATAAAATTAGGAACATAAATTAATGCTTAGAGAGTTACAATAAACTATCATCTTTACAAGATAAGATAAAATATGAATGGACTAGAGAAAGCATTCCAAATACTTAAAAAATGTTTTCACTAGAACCCATAAGGAAAATAGGATAGTAAATGCATGCTAGTAGATTTGAAATTCATTAACAATATTATCGTAATATTTTGAAATTCAAGTGCTCTCTGAGCTTCCTAACATTCTCCAGGCCTTTGATCGTCACTATGAGAAAGTTTTCACTGCTCAGGAGTTTACGCCTGTGCGATAGCAAGCCCTCCAGGATTGCCTTGCTATTGTTCCAAATAGGCTATCTTCATCCCAAAGAGTTTTCTGCGATCAATTACTAACAATTGAAGACCTTAAGGAAGTTGTTCATTCCATGGTTGATGACAAAGCCCCAGGGATTGATGGCTTCCCTTGTGAATTTTGCAAGGCCCTTTGGGACTGTGTTGGGCATGACTTGCACAAAGTTTATCTTGAGTCCTTTCATTCTAAATCTTTGGGTGATTTAATAAACAAAGGAAATGTTAAATTCATACCTAAATTTGGAGATCCCGAGGATATTTGCAACTAGCGGCCTATCATGCTCCTCAATGTTTCTTACAAAATCATCGCCAAAGCTTTGGATCTAAAGATCTGCCATCTTTTGCCTTAGATTGTGTCCTTGAAGCAGACTGGGTTTATCAAATCCATATTTATTTTGGACAACATTATTGTTGTGTGGGAAGGCATGGAGTGGGCCAGGTGCTTAGAACAGAAAGCTATTTTTCTTAAAATAGACTTTGCTAAAGCTTATGACCGCATTGAATGGCCTTTTATTCTTGCTATGTTGCAAGCCTTGGGGTTTGGGCCCAACTTCATTTAGGTTGTCCAGATGCTCTTCATAGATGCCTCTACTTGTATCACCATTAATGGCCACCAATCTCTTGCCTTTGGGCTTTTGTGCTCCATTCCAAAGGATGTTCGCTTGCTCCTTCTCTTTATGTGCTTTTTGCCAAAGGTTTTGGCTATCTCTTGGCCAACGCGGTTTCTCAGCAGCGTGTCAAAGGCATTTCGCTACCTAACTCTCAGGCTCAATTGGTTAATAGCCATTTTGTTGATGATTCTTTCCTCACTCTTCTGGAGGAAGAAGATAATATCAAAGCAACTCTGGAATGTCTTAACACTTTTTTCCTTGCGTCTGGTTCCACCATTCAGTGGCACAAAAATTTGTGCTATAGACAAAATATATTGCCCACTCCTCCTTGGTTTTAGCAGTATGGTTGAAAATGGATTGGGCCAAGGGAAATATTTTGGTTCCTGGGCATTCCCTTTGCCTTCTAGGCGTCTTCGGCTGAGTTATTGCAAGCTGTTCTTTCCAAAATTGAGCAGAAGCTCGCATACTGGATTACCAAGCCCCTTTCTTTGGTAGGGAAATTCTAGGT
This sequence comes from Sequoia sempervirens, assembly GCA_007258455.2. Classification (NCBI taxonomy): domain Eukaryota; kingdom Viridiplantae; phylum Streptophyta; class Pinopsida; order Cupressales; family Cupressaceae; genus Sequoia; species Sequoia sempervirens. Next base: position 129,382 of record VDFB02031128.1, on the reverse strand, counting down.
GTGCTATAAAATTCTTGCTGCCACCCATGTTTATTATTCTTCTTGTTGGGCCCCTTCAAAAGTTGCCTATGGAAAACTTGAAAAATTGCTTCGAGACTTCCTTTGGGCCTCTACAGAGTCCCACAAAGGGTTTCATCGTGTTGCCTAGAATTTTTGCTACCTTCCCAAAGACTCTGGAGGACTTGGGCTACTCTCCACTCAACGACAAGGGACTGCCTTTTGTGTGGAATGGATTATTCATGCCCTTACTAGAGACGAGGCCTGGAAAATTCTCCTCAAGCATTGCATTTAGTTAGGATTTCCTATTCACAGACCCGCATGGAAGGGGATTGGATTTCAAACCCTTCTAGTCATTAAGGAACTAGTTCAAATTATGGGAACTTTCATGGCCAAGAGTATTTGGAGAGCCTAGGAGGCGGTTAAGCCCTTGCTCCATTGGGCTAGCTCTGGTTTCCGTGATGGGCTTTCACTCAATCAACAGAATGTTTGGTGGTCGCCTCTTTTTGCTAACAATGGTCAGCCTCTAGCTAAGTCTCCTTGGCTTAAGGTGCTCAAATTCCACAAGAAAGGTATTCAAACTTTACAATAGGTGTTTCACAAACCCATAATGCACATCATGTCATGGGAAGATTTGTGTGCCCTTTACAGGCTTCAAAACCATGACCGTGCTACTTATGATGGTCTGGTGAATTCTATTCATGTAGAAATGCTTCATAAGGTGGGAATTCATGGGTCCAAACCTTGGTGAAAGGACTAGAAGTGGTACCCAGACACCCCTTTCAGGAACTACAAGCCTAGGCTTGGTTATAGGTGGCTTTCACCACACTTTCCTATGATTGAAAGTCTGAACCAGAGGTGGCTTGTTCAATCTCCTGCTCATGTTTGGAAGAAAAGATTCTTTGCCACTTGGTCTGCAAGTGTTGAGCTGAAACTTGCCCACTTTTCTTGGTGTATTCTTTTCCAAGGCTTTCCTATGGGTTCTCGGCTTGTTCACCTGGGGGTCTAAGACCCTCATTGCCCTTTATGTGGGAAAGCCGATTCTTTTAAGCATCTCTTCTAGTTTTGTACCAGAGCTCAATAGTTTTGGACTTGGATTCATGACTTCTTTCAGCCCTTTAGACCAGAGCCTTTTTCCTAGCACATGGTTTTGCTGGGAGACTCACCCAAAATTCCTACTAAGTATACCCAGCTTTGGCACACTTTCAGGGTGGAAATCCTCTTCAATATCTGGAAAGACAAAAATGCCTACATATTTGCTAAAACTCAAATGGATAAATTTTTTTCTTTGTATTCTAAAGCTATTATCTGTTCTAATGTGCTCTTACAAATTCAAGTTTAGGCAAACAAATTTGCACTTGAGGTGGCTCACCTGCAGGTGCTTTTGGATCATTGGGGTAATGCCTCGTGTACTGTTGCTTGGGTGCCCTCTTTTCCCACCTCCTCTCATGGCCAGTCACCCTCTCGAGGTTGGCAGTGGAGTGGCTTTGCTTTCCACCACTCTCAGCTTCCTCTTCAGCATGGTTCCCACCCTCCTCGGCAGACCCGCTCTCCTCCTCTATGGGCTAGCTAGGGGTGGCCCTCTAGAGGAGTTGCGGGGAGCAGCGGTGGCGGTTCTCGGTGGCCCTCTAATGACACTCCTGCTTTTGGCTCTAGTTGGCCAAACTCTGGAAAAAGTTTTCCGCATCTGGTGCTTGCAATATTGCCCTGACACGAGGATAAAGATAAAGAGAAGGAAAAAGATGATGATGGTTGGGGTCCTCCTCCTGACATCACTCCAGACCCTACTGATGTATGGGGGAAACACATGGATGATAGAGACCCTCTTGGCTCTATCGGCACTGCTCTGGCTATGTGACAACCTTTTTATTTTATAGTTGTAATGATTATGGACTTCTGGGCTAGGCCCATTGGCTCCGATTCTTCATTTTTTGGGCTTTGCCCATATGACTCTCGGGGTGTGCCTTCTTACCACCCACTTTTTTTTGTGAATATGTAACTTTATCTTTATTTTAATATAGATAGTTGCCTATTCATCAAATATTATACTGATCACTAATATTTTTGAACAACAAATTTGTATAACCCATTATGAATAGAAAATCCCAAATGCTATCAACTAGAAGTTGCAATCAATGTGGAAAATAATGATCAATTTTCATGATGAGATACAACCTCATAGAGGTTGGGAAATTAACATGAAATATCCATAAATTGTAGAGAAGGGGGATTCGCTACTCATGAGTCTCTTTATTCTCAAGAGAATCCCAAGAGGCGAACTACCCTAAACTACCTTAGGGAACAAAGCGAAAGTTCTAGAATCAAAAAGAGTAAATCAAGAAGGTTTTCTAGAAAAAATGATAGGCTCTCGGAAAAAGGATGGTAGTGTGGAATAAGGACAATAGTGTGGCACGCTAGAGTACCAGAGGCATGCTGGTGTCTCATGCAGACCAAAAACTGAGTTTATCATAGAAAACAACAAAGTGACTACTGACAATCAAATTGCTAAGAACTTACAAAATGCGAGAAAGTAATATAAAGTAATAGAACTGAGAATAAAGTAATTTAAATGATAAAGTAAGAGAATAAGGGATAGAAATTTCTCACAACAACCCAAGTAATGGAGCCTCTAACACATGAATATCTTCAATACTTGCATGTGTAAGATCAAGAGAAAATGTTGGGGTTGTATAGGGGTTTGCCTTAGTCAAACCCCCGTTTTGGTGTTCCCACCTCCACAGACAGCTAGATAGATAGAGAAAGAGAACAAAGTAAGAAAATATGGTGTGATAAAAGAAATCCCTGCTCAAGGAGGAGAACCCATATCATGAAGTAGAGATGCAATTGATAGGAGATGTGACAAATCCCAAGATGCTCGCAAGCACAAGGTAAGAGAGATATCAGTTGCAAGGCTTAAGGAAGCCAAGGGGAGAGGAAAATATAGCTGCAAGAGCTAAGAGAGCTACAAAGAATGTTGTAAGGACGTGAGAGTGTTGTAGCAAGTTATATGGAGTTGTGCAAGCAAGATATAAAGACAAAGGGAAGGGGAAGAGGAAAAAGCCAAAGCTAGAGAGGTCCATAGAGAGCAAATGAAGTGTAAATATAGAATTTAAAGAGAGGATAGGAGCAAAAAGAAGCTTCTCGAGCTGTTACGAGGCATCCCGAGCTGTTACCACCGACAAAAGGAGCTGACAAGTGGAAAACATGCTTGGAAATGACCGTTTGAACGTTGAAACATCACAAGACACTAGCACGACGCTCTAGTGTCCAGACACATCACGCTACAAAACAAATGAGAACAGGAAAAGCAAACGATTTGACGCAAAGTTGACACACAAAGGTAGTTGCTGAAAAAGGGTCCTAAGCATCTTAAGAGGGAAAAAGGCTAATGCAAGGGCTAAAATGAGCCTACACAAATGCTAAGGGAGTGGACACTAAAGCAGATGCAAAGATGTAAGTGAAATTGCAAGGTGAGAGCTCATATAGAGACTAGAATGAAGATAATAGAATTAAATTGAAAGATATTGACAACTAGCCAATGAATTTATAATATAAGTAAAATCATAGAATCAATCATTGAGCCAAAATGGGTAATGATGAAATATGAATTATGATCAAACCAAATTGGATAAATGCAAGTAGAATTAAATCAATGCCAAAAGAGTAGACTAAATCACTTGTTTATAGTACATGCCAAGCATGGAATAAAATATACTTAAAGTAAATGGACCTAGCACATAAATTGATCGAGATATTTACAATGAATAAATTGGATCTAATGATGAATCATCCAAGATCCCCAATAATATAAGACTTATTGATGATAAAAGGCCTAGTATTACAATATTTGATTTATTTGATAAAATAATTAAAATTTAAATGATTGTACAATAAAATTAGGAACATAAATCAATGCTTAGAGAGTTGCAATAAACTATCACCTTTACAAGATAAGATGAAATCTGAATGGACTAGAGAAAGCATTCCAAATACTTAAAAAATGTTTTCACCATAAGGAAAATAGGATAGTAAATCCATGCTAGTAGATTTAAAATTCATTAACAAGATTATCAAATATTATATTGATCACTAATATTTTTGAACAACAAATTTGTATAACCCATTATGAATAGAAAATCCCAAATGCTATCAACTAGAAGTTGAAATCAATGTGGAAAATAATGATCAATTTCCATGATGAGATACAACCTCATAGAGGTTGGGTAATTAACATGAAATATCCATAAATTATGATCAAATTCCTAGAAGGTGTGTCTAGGATTATTCAACAATATGGCTACATTACCAACTCAAATATAAACAAAAAATTGTTGCACACAACCAACTAGAAGTGATTCTATCAATAATTCTATGGATTGACATATTACCAAGCACTCATACCTATTGGTATGAACATGGATTTTTCCTGTCCAATATTCCCTTTGTAGTGTGAATAAGGTACATTATCTAACTAATTCCTAGTTAGGTTCTTTTCACACATGTTCACATATTAAGTTTACTTAGGGAGTTAGAAATATTTTTGGAAGTCCCTAGTAGACATGTGAAATTATCCCCTAGTTATCACATGACATAAGATTAAGACACTAGTCATCATTGTAGTAAGTCCTACTTAGCAACCTTTCCTATATAAGCAAAGTCTCATATGTATATTTTGTATGCATGTGCACATTCATTGATCACATTTGATCTAGTATATTTTGCATCCTTTATTGAAAAATTATGCTCTTTCTTTTCTCTCTTGTGGAATGATATTTTGGTTTGTAGGTGATCTTGGAAGCTTGAGTCTTTGAGTGACTCTAACATGGTGTCAAAGCTTCAAATCTGCATATACCATTCTCCTATTTGATAGTGATTTATGCATGAGCTTTTGCTAGGCTGCAAATCTTGGTGGATCTTGAAAAATTGAGAATGTTCTTATTTTCCATCATATGATGACCTAAAGAATACTTTTTTATTATAAATACCAAAATTTGGGGGGGTTTCTCTTTATGGATTTGTATTACATGTTCATTATAAAAATTGTTGGTGGAAATCTGAGCTCGCCATTGAGTTTGGGGTGTCCAAGAAAGTAATTTTATCATTTTTTATTTGTCCAAACTGGGTATGTAGACTAAATCTACAAGGGTTTGAAGTTGGGAGGTGGCTACTAAATCCATAAGGTAGTTACAATTTTGAAGAATTTTGGATTAAATTTGACTCTTTCATTGCATCCAAAAGGCCCAAGAACCCTAAAATAAACTATCAAATCATCAAATTTGGAACACTTTGTCCTAGGACCTCAAAAAAATTCCTCTATTCATACGGCCACATAGGTATGTGTAGTCAGCTTGCAAGTGAATTTTTTAATATTTGATTTTTTCAAAATCCAAAAAATTGCAGTTGTAGGTACTATAGACTTGCATATTGTGTTGTAGCTAGCAATGTACTAATCTAATTGTGCATTGCCATGTGACACCTATTCACTTGTTGGCATAGGCTTCCATAGGTTGCATGCCCCACCAATTGTCAATTTTTGTATACAATAGATATCGTTGCCAACAAAAGAATATACTAGGACTGGTGATAAGCATATTCCATCCATATATTGATTGTTACACTTTTTTTGTGCAGGTGAATATCCTAAAAATAAAAGAGAATATTCTAGCAACTTGAATTTTCCAACTATTGAATCAATGTAATATCAACAAGTCACCTAGCCCAACCAACACCCCCTCTCCATTTACATTTTTAGTTTGGGAATGAACAATGTAGTCCAATGACATGCATTGAGATCTCATCTCCTCCATCTATTGTTGCTTTTGATGACACTAGTGTTGCTACATCCATGCCTTATTTTAATTCAATACAACATTATATTCATAGTCTTCTAGATATGGTTACTTGGGACGAATACTTGATAGACATTGTAGGTTTTTCTATAGAGTTCCACATTTCAAATTTGGGAGAGACTATTGATTGTATTCATCTTCTCTTTGATGGATTTGATTCTTCTTCAGATGTTATGAGGGCACATTGAGACCCTCTTGTTCCTTTTTTCCTACATATGCTTCTATAGTGATAATTTCTGTAGATATGCATGATTCATATATGACTCAGTCATCATTCATGTTGACACCTTCTATAGGAGTACCAAATTATCATTGGTATAGTTGTCTCCCCTATGATGAGTTTCATACATCCATGGTTATTGTACTTGAATCTTGCATGGTGCTTGATTTGTCTTATTAGTATTTGTCACCATTTGGCATTGGCATGGAGTCTTTTTAGAAACACTTGGAGAAGGAATATTTTTCTTTAGATGATATATTTGCATCTTTGGATCTTGTTATTCATTCATCTCTAGTATATTTTGTATCTTTATCTCCATTAGTGTGGTCTAGAACACTTGACTTGGTAGTGGAAACTTTCGACATTGACATGGAGACACTTCAACATAATTCAAAGACTTCGTATATCTTGTTTTTTCTTCCTACTAATTCCTATAAAAAATGGGAATATTTCTTGCATCCATACTTGGTTTTGTTTCTTCCCATAGGAAGGAATAATTTTTTTTAGGCATTGGATTATCTTTTGTTATCAAGCATCCACCATCACTATAGGAGATTACACATTGTGGGGGAGCGACATAGTCTCTCTTTTTCCTACTTATGGGGGGATAATTTATTGTAAATTGGTGATAGAAGTAGTCCTTGGGGGGTCATATTGATCTCTCCTTCCTTCTTTCACTTTCTTCTTTCCTCTCTTTTGAGGAGTTTTTCCCCATTGGGTTTTCTCCCTCTCTTCATTTGTGAGAGATTGAATTTGTACATGGATACCTAACATGGCCTAGTATCAGGACCCATCCTTGGTTATTTACATAATTTATATTTTTCATCATTCTCCCTAAGTTGCACTTAAGAGGAGTGTTTGTGTGAACAAGGGTTTTTCTTATCTAGTTTCTCCTTTGTAGTGTAAACAAGACACATTATCTAACTAGTTTGTAGGTAGGTCCTTTTTACACATGTTCACATGTGATATTATCCCCTAGTTGTCACATGGCATAAGATTAAGGAACTTGTCATCATCCTAGTTAGTCCTACCTACCAACCTTGCTTATATAAGCAAGGTCTCTGATGTAGGAACTTTCAAAGACCATAAATTTTGACTCGGGAGTCCGATTGAGCTAGAAGTTTACAAGGAGGAGTATCTTTAAGAGTTGAACATGATGGCAATGGAACAAGTCTTGACACTTTTTGGGGCCATTTTCAACTATCTAAGGCCTCAAATTGAGTTTTAATTTTTTTGGTAGTTTTCAAAATTGAGCTTTTTAGATATTTTTGAAATTATTCATTGAATTAGAAGTTTCCAATTCACAATTAGTCTTACTTGAGTTAGTCTCAAATAATTGGTAACTTTCGTGGCCATGTAGATAAGCATGCAAAATTACCAAATATGGTAAGTTAAGAAAATTGCTAAAAATTGCAAAAAGGGTAATTTTAGATTAGTAGTTATAAGTGGTTTCTTTTCAGTTGTAGAGGTAGAATAGATTGAGAAATAAAGAAGATTTGATGAATTTTTGAGTCTTTTGTGTTTTTTTTTCAATAATAATAATAGATTCTATGCTATGAATATCGGTTGCATCAGTCTCATATGCATATTTTGTATGTATGTGCACATTCATTGATCATATTTTATCTAATATACTTTACATCTATTATTGGAAAATTTATGCTCTTGATTTTCTCTCTCATGAAAGGATAATTTGGTTGTGTAGGTGATCTTGGGAGCTTGAGTCCTTGAGTGATTCTAACAATACCAAGGTAAATCACAACAAAAAAAAATAGTATAGCTTAAATAAGAGGAGGCTACAACCCAAAAAAATCAATAAAAACAAACTACATTAAAAAATAGAACTATGCAATAAGATATAGAACTGAGAACATGCACTAAGATCAACACCCAGATATAAAATCAAACATCCATGACTTATTTTGATTTAATTATAGTTGTATAACCTACATAAGAACATGTACAACCTACACTTGATTCATATAAAATATATATTATCTAGAATGAAATGCAACATTGGTATGACCTCATTAATGATACACAACCACTCATAACTTTAGACTATATGGCCCATTTTAGGAAGTATGGCTTGCAACTACTTCAAAGAGTTGTGTTCAACATGAGAGTCTATATAGTATAGAATAGGAGGGTTTTAAAATCATTACTAATCATCTTTCATTATGTATGACCTACCAAACATTAGCTATTCTTTCTACATAGTATGACTGGTTTGATTCCCTCATACATTAGCAATATTTCTTAGAAAAGTCAAATAACTCTTCACAAAACATATATTAAAATACTAATAACACTAATATTGTCATAATCCAAACTAAATCCAAAACTTAAAACAATAATTGAATACAAATAAACATTGAAACTTTACACCACACTGAAAATTAGAAATTCAAAAATCATTGTTTGATGAAGCACATTGTCAATCCCAATATGGAATTGCATTAAAAATTAGGAGGTTTTTCATCCTCAAAGCTTACAAATCCAAATAATCCTTAGAAAGAGAAGAAGAATGCATGCCCATTCTTGAGAAATGAAGTTGTTTCAAAAAGAAAAAAATACCCATTTTGAAGATATTCTTCCCTTTTACAATTTTACTTTGAAGAAATATAAAAATATTTTCTTTTTGATAATTATTCTTCAAATTTATAAAAACATAATACAATGTCCTTTTTATTTACCTTTTTACATTGTGGGTCTTGTGACACTTTATTTAACACTTAAAACATCTTTTAAAATAATTAAATAGAAGTCATCATTTAAATTATAACTTAAAGAACTTGTCAACAAATTAAATTAATTATTTTCCATTTTTCCACCACCCCATTGTTGGTATGAATGGGGTTATTTCCTAACTAGTCATTAGTGAGGACCTATTCACATGATAACTTTACTCAGGAGTTAAGTTATCCTAGGTGTCATTTCTAGAAGTTAGTTATAATGAGGTCATGTCTCATTATTTACTTTTAGTCATTTAGGCATTTAATAGTTATCTCATGCATTTATTTTTTTGCATTGAGCATTTAATGTTTGTATCAAGGGTAATTTTCATACCTCATCGCATCTTGCCTATATATACATCGTTCTTGTACATTGTATCAGTCATCTAGAACATATCAATCAATTCTCAATATTCATGCAAGCTCATGTTGCAACACTTTCTTGTGGATCGTATCTTTCTTGGTTGATCCATTGAAGACTGTGAACCTTCATTTGGGTTCATTAATATTTCCAACACCCATTAACCTACAAGAAAAATTATAAAAATTTGAAAATTGGGAAGCTCCAGAGTCTATTCTCCTTTCCAAGTGCATCCTCAATTAGAAGATCCTTCTAGTGAACCAAATATTCTCTAATGCTTTTGTTTCTCAATTATTTTTTCCTAAAACCAATGATTTCTTTAGAAACCAAAATCAACTTAATTTCTCCATCCAAGAGAGACAACTCAATTGATGGAATGACATGATGACCAAGTGCCTTTGTGAGGTGAGAAACATAGAACACATTATGAACCTTACTTTGTTCTAGTAGTTCTAACTCATGGGCAACTTTCCTAATCCTCTATTAGATTCTATATGGACCATAAAAATGAGACTCGTTCTCTACTCCACTCCTCTTAAGATAGGACTTCCTGCATGGTTGTAATCTCAAGTAGACCATGTCACCAACCTCAAAATATGCTAAATATGATGCTGATGTGCATACATTTTTTGCTAATTTTGAGCATACTGAAGGTTGTTCTTGAGAGTTTTTCTAAATCAAATATTTATCCTTTCAAATCATGTGTCAAAAATATCAAGGTCAATGAAAGTTGGAGCCTCATAACCATACAAATCCATAAATAATGTCATCTTGATAGACGTGATAGGTGGTATTATAATAATATTCTCCTAAGTAGATCCAAATGATCCATGCCTTTTGATAACTAGAAACATTATTTCTCAAGTAGTCTTCCACCCATGCAATCTTAGTTTTCCTATCTATTTGGGGTGGTAGCTAGTGCTAGGAGGGTGATCCCACAATAGCATGTTCCACTTTTTGGGAAATAATGATTCTTGAGATTTCATGTGTAGATTATAAATGTTTTTTTATTAAAAGATAATTTATGAATTTTGTGTATGTACTTTTAATAACTTGTTTTCAATAGTTAATGATATTTCTAAAAAGTTGTGTTAAACTTCCATACAACATTTTTTTTTTGTAGAAAGGATTAAATTATATTTCTTAAATATAGATTTGTAATAATAATATCTAGTGCATAGATATATTTTCATAATTTTGTGTTACATAATTTTTTATTATAAATTTTTGAAGTGAGATTAACTATACTTTAGACATAGGTTGTTTTCATACAACATAATTGTTTTTGTATGTATCTAAATTAACTTCTTTTTTTGTTAAAATAAAGACAACAATAATTAGTGTGCAAATAAATTTAATTGTTTATTATCTATTTTAATATTTTTTCATGTGTGTGGAAACAATTGCTGAAAAACCTATGTTCAATAGAAAATAGAAAATAAATATAATAATTAAATTAAATATATTTAAGATTATGTTACCTACACAAGTTAACCAACTTCACCATGTTTCGATCTGCTCCCATCTCTATTGATCTGCTCCATTCGCGTGATGAAGAAGGATCCAAGGCATTGTGTGAGGGCTTGGGTGGAAGGGAGATTGTTGCCCTCGATCAGAACCCTCTTTCTCTCAGTGATGGGTGCAAGTTCATGGAGGTAGTGTGGGACTGCACTATGAATACACAGCCTACCCATTGTCTTTCTCCCCACTCTGGGACCATCCAATAGGGCCTGCACTAGAAGATTGGGACTGAGGATGCGCGGTGGAAGGAAGCTTTGCCTCACCAATCATCACCTCCAAAGGGCACCGATGGGATCACAACCTCTATGCATAATGGACCTATGATTAGGGTTTCCCATTCATCCTCTACACCTGAGATCCAGACGGATGGGCTAGTTAAATATCAAGAAGAATTTTTACAAACAAATGCCTTAATTTGCAGACTCACTAAGGTATGGCCGAAATTGTGTGATTTGCACTCCTAGATTTCTAAAACCTGGAATAAGTTTATGTAGGAATAAATTTGTTTGTTTCCTTGTGCCAGAGGGTTTTTTATTATTGAATTTGAATCTATTGATGACAAAGAATGGGTGCTAAAAAATGGTCCATGGGTGTACCAAGGTGACTTTTTGTGCATGAAACCTTGGTACCCATCATTTGATCCAAGAACTGAAACATTTTCCACTGCCTTTTTCTGGGTGCGACTTCCTTATCTTCCATTTCAATTCTGGGAATTAGATTGTTTGCAAACCATTGGCAATGGGTTAGGAAAGTTTCATTGTAGTTCAAAAGAAACATTGAGTTACCAAAGTTCCACCTATGTGTGTATCTGTGTGGAAATGGATCTTTCCAATGGTCTACCAGCGGAGATCACATTAAAGGTTGGTGATCATTGCTGGAGGTAGCCTATGGATTATGAAAGAATAGCCTTTCATTGCAAAAAATGCTTTGCAATTGACCACTTCACACCCCAATGTCAGAAGGTATGCACCCACACGCAGGATTCTGGGGGAAGGCCCACCTGGTGGATTGGGGTAGAACCCAAACATTATGTTATACAACCTAGCTCTCAAAATGAGTCTGACTTGCCTCAAGATTCTATAATAACTCATTCAAGCACACAAAATGCTCCAACTGATTCCTATTCAGATCTACCAAATGCTCAGTAGGGTGTCTTTGGCTGATCTGGGGAAATTTTCGTTGCTCCTGCAATCACTTCTTCCTCAAACTTTGAGATTTCCCCCAAACCATGGGCATCTTCATTGGCATCACATTCCAAAGCAATGTCTTGATTTTTCTCCTTCATAGCCAGAGAAAGCTTGGATAGAGGTAAAAAGGAAGAAACATCCAAAAGGCCAAATGACTTTAAGTTCAGCATCAAAAGATAAGAAGTTGGAAGGAAAAATTAATCATGACTCAGCTCCAGAAAAAGGTGGCTCAAAGGTGGCAGGAAAAATGGTAGAGGCTAAAGGTGCCATAGTGAGAATGTTGGGGATGAGGTCCCTCGATTGTGGCCTCAACAGTGGCAGATTGAAACTTTTTGAAGTGTTTGTAATGGGTAGCCAAAGAATACAGTTCGATAGTGCCATTTTTTAGAGTGTCCATAGGGATATGTAGGGGATAGGGTATGATGTATTAGAACATCAGGCATGTTTATGCAATATTGGATGTACAAACTTTTTTGAAATCAATAGAATGGGTGTTGCGCCTAGCAGCTATTTACCGATCTATATATATATATATTATATAGATAAGATTATACTTGTTGGAAAGCTTATTTTGAGTGGTATGATCCTACAAATTATCTTGTCATATTCATTCCATTTGTTGGTTAAACCCAATGTTGGAAACAAAAACATTTGAGGAAAATCTGAGGCATAAGATGGAAAGGTCACTTTTAGGACCTTTGTTTGAAGGTATTCAAGGACTTTTGAATGAAGATGTTATTTCCATGAAAAAGTTTAAAAAAAAATTGAATGAAGGTAATTTCCATAAATTAAAAAAAGAGATCTTCAAGAAAAGGTCCCTTTTTCCATTTATGGAAATTACCTTCATTTGAAAGTTTTTTAATATTTAAAACTTTGAGTGAAGGTCCGCCTTTGAATGAAGGCAATTTTTACTCAAATTCAAGTAAAGGTGTTTCCTATTTTTCACCTCTATCCACAATGAAAAATCTGATGTCCCAAGTTTGGGACTCACTATTGTGGGTTTACCTAGGAGTAAGTTCAATTCATACCAAATAAAATAGCTCTTGCAAAAATATTCTTAGGAACTTACTATCATGATTCCTCACAATATTTTTAGGCAACCCATGGAGCCTAAACATATTTGGAAATAAATCAGCAACTTGTGGTGCCTTGTAATATAAAGATATTACAAATAAATGTGCATATTTTATTATTCTATCATCTACAACATAAATCCATTATGTATCTTGAACTTTAGGAAGTCCAATGATGAAATATATTGATTTTTATTTTTTTATTTGGAATGGATATGGGCTACAACAAATTAGTTGGAAATGATTTCTCTATTTTTTTCTACTAACAAACTAAACATTATGTGATGTGCTTCAAAACATTATCCTTAATTACTTTCCATGTAAATATTTCTCCAATATTCTTACAAATTTTAAAATACCCTTGATGACCTGCCAAAGGAGTATCTTGAACAACCCTTAAATTTTTTATTTTATCTTAGATTTGAGTACCAAAAAGAGTATGTCCTTGTAAAGGATGAGTTCATTAGACACTAGATACTTTTCATTCTTAAATTTTCTTTCTACTATGTTATTGGAAAAGGCTTTTTGGAATATTCTACAATAAAAAATTAACTTTCCAATGTATTGTAATATCCATCATAGAACATAAAGTGGATTTTCTAGACAATCCATCAATCACTTTACTCTTTTTTCCTTTAACATATTAAATAACAAAAAATAAACTTGAAGTTTACTTATCCATTTCTATTGTCTTTCATTGAGATCCTTTTGACTTAGGAAGTACTTCAAGCTAGTATGATAAGTCTTTATCACAAAATTTTCACCAACAAGATATTGTCTAATCTTGGCCAAAGGATGCATGATGGCCACCATATCCTTGTCATAGATGGAGAACCTTCTTTTAATTCCCTCGAGATTGTGGCTCTAAAAATCAATAGGATACTTATTCCACATCAAAAGAACCACAATCTCTTCCTCAAAAGCATCACTCATGAACAAAAAGAAGAGAGAAATCTAGAATGACTAACATAGGATAAACACTCATCACCTCTTTAAGTTTGTCAAAAGTTTGTTGTGTTGAATTAGAACATGTGATAGCCCTTTTCTTTTTCAAATAAGTCAATGGAGCTACTAACTAAGAAAATCTCTTCACAAATCTTCAGTAATAGTTACAAATACCGATGAATCCTTTTAACAATGTTAAGATTTTTGGAGTAGACCAATCCAAGAATCCACAAATATTTTCTTGATTAGATTGAAGACCTTTAGTGCTAATTATGTACCTTGAATATAAAATTTCAAACATACCAAACTCACATTTAGATTATTTAGAAAATAGAGATTACACTTCCCAAATAATCAAAATTTCATCCAAATATCTCAAGCAATATTCCCATGTTTTGTTTTAAACAATTATGTCATCAAAGAAGACCAAGCAAAAATTCCTTAACTATTTATTGAATGTTTGGTTCATACATGATTGAAATTTAGCAAGAGCATTACTCAAACCAAATGGCATGACTAAAAAATCATAGTGTCCATAATGAAACATGAAGTTTATCTTATGAACATCCTCCTCATGTTAATAATATGGAATGCTATCTTGATCTAAGGTCTATTTTATAAAAATAGACTATACCATGTGATTCATCAATAAATTCATCAATCTTGAGAACTAGATACCTATTTTTGATCATTTTCTTATTCAAAGCTTGGTACTCAATGCACATCCTCATAGTCACATCTTTCTTCTTTACTAAAATAAGCTAAGAAGTAAATGCACTCAAACTTTATCTTATATGGCCCATATAAAGGATCTCCTTAAAACCCTTTCTAATATTTTCCTTATGCCTTCTGGGATGGCAAGGAGTGGTGATAACTAGTTTACCTCCTTCCTCTAAGTCAATAACATGCTCAAATACTCTATCTAGTGGCCTCCTAGGAAGCATGTCTCTAAAAACCTAAATGTTCTAATCCAAAAGAGATTAAATATCAACATGGTATGAATTTTTACCATTTAAAAAAATTATGGGTATAATTAAGCATTTGGTTGCCCTTGCAACTTGATCATGCAGATAGTCCTCTCCATACGCTTGGTTGAAACAATCTTTAGAACACCATTAGAAATTCCACAAAGGAAAATGTTTTTAACATTTGAATGAAACTTGAGTTTCATGGTTAGGAATTTTTGAGTAATCTCCCCCAGAGAATGTAACCATTTAAATGTCAACACCAAATTAGTATCTCCTATATTAACTTCATAAAAGCAATCTTTCACCTCATTCTCCAATATGAGACTCATTTTGGGAATATCCCTATGCATTTAATAGAAAATTATTAGCAACCATCACATTGAATCCTTCAAATTCTTTAGTTTTTAGGCCTCTTCTCACAACAACCCCTTCATCAATAAAACTATAACTTGCTCCAAAATAAATAAGTATGGTAATTCATTATCTGCATAAAGCTCCATGGAATTTGAAAGGGTTATTCTTCAAAGCACCAAATTTTTTCGCAATAATACCTCCTAAAGCATATTTTCCTTCTTGATCATCCTGTTGAGACTCTTCCTCTTCACTTTTTTGTTCTAACTCTTGAACTCTTGATTCTTCATCTAAAACCACCTCAATATAATGAAATTGTCCCTTTCTAAGACATCTATGGATTGGTGCCCATGGATATTTTCATGAGATGAAAATTTTCTTCCTCTTTAATTCATCTTTTCTTATCTTCTTTCCTTGAAATAATTTTCTTACTTTGATTGAAACTTTTCTAGAAAGGATTCTTTGGAGGGAAAGTCTTCTTTTGGAATTTTCTCTTAGTAATGGAAGAATCAAGTTCCAAGAATATTTTGATATCCTCCTATAGATATGGGGGTTAACATTCTTTGACTAAACCTTTGAGGGGTTTATTCATTCCTTTAATGAACAATATAACCAACCTTCTTTTTGTAATGTTAAGAACCATGATATTTTTTTAAAATCAACAACATAACTCTCAACACTTATGTACTACTTAAGCTATTCTAACTTCTAAAAATAAACTTTGATGTCTTTCCTACTAAATTCATAATTGATCCCACAATAGTGGTTTACAATTTTTGGCCAAACTGGACACTGAAATAATTTTTTTTAACTAAATCTTTACTTTCGGGCACCTATAGCGGCTAAACCGTGAAGAATTTGAAGATGATGCAAACTAGAGTTTCGTGAAATTTTTTCTATAGATTCTAAATTTTTTTTTTCAAAATTTTTGGAATCAAATTGCACTTCTTTTTCCATCTCCCTCAAAACTAGTTTTTTTTTTTTTTCAGAAAACAACATTTTTAAAAAGTGACGCTCACCGTATAACGCATTACTTTTTTTCCATGAAGGATAAAATTCTAATTCTTTCAAATTTAGATTTTTAACTCTGATATCTAGTGCTTCCACCTGGTTAGATAGTTTTTTATTGAATATTTTTTCTTTAATCAAGTTTTGAATTCAAACCAATTATAATTCAGACATAGCGCGACTGTATAACGCATAACTTTTTTTGTGTGTATTGAAATTCAATTTTTTTTCCTTTTTTGGATCAAGGACTTCAATATCTGGTGCACTAATATATATATATATATATATATATATATATATATATATATATATATATATATATATTTAATAATATGCTATTTTTCCACCTGTGCATAACAGAGAGCTTGATTTTCGGTGAAAAACCTACATTCACAAGAAATAAAAAATAAATATAATAATAAAATTAAATTTATTTAAAATTATAATTTTTGGGAAGCTTATAATAAGGACTACATACTTGCAAAAAGTAAATTTTAAATTAATTTATTTGATCCGCCAAAAGGTAAATGAAAAGTGGTTTTTTATCAGCATTTTGATAGGTGTAAAGGAGACTCTGTTATAGGTATGGTTTAAAACTAGCGGGGTTCTATCCAAGGGGGTTTGATTTAAGATAGTTTGATCAAACTCTCTTCAATTGAAATTCTTTAAATGAAACCTTTTAAGGCTTAAATCATTATATTTTCTAAAATTATGTGATTTTAGCAAAAATCAATTCCTCCCAGAAATTGTAAACCAGCTTTGTGGGATCACTATCATATGATTTGATAAGGTCGTGCCCTTGAGTAATCAACCTATGATACCACCATTCATGTATTGCACTCTCAAGATATGGAGTGGAAATTTTGATAGTCTCATCTTCTAACATTTCCCTAAGTGACACAAGTGTGTTCAATCCATTCTCTAATTAAGCACTTGTTATATTTGAAAAAATTAGGAAGTGATAACTTCCCTAAATCATGCTAAAAATCACTTTGGATAGCTTGAGGTCTAGTGTTAGATCTAGGGGCATTTTGAGAATTCTTCATGTTCATAAAAATTTATGAGTGACATTTCACTCTAAATATTCTTTGGAAGGGCTCTATACTCTGCATAACAAGTTGTGATGTCATCCACCATCAGATTTGGAGCCTTAATTTCATGAAATTCTTCCTCCCTACATGGGAAATTAGATTAGAAAGGTCTAGTAGTTGAACCAATGACAATATTCTAAGTGTTGGTGTGAGTGATATTAGGATTATTATCCCTATAAGCACTTCCTTCATCATTATGGTGTCTAGAAATACTCATTATTTTGCATGTTAAGAAGAAACCAAGACATCATATCTATAAGGTGTATTTTTCCCTTGTATGAGTTTTTTATTTCCTATCTCTGGATAATCTTCTTCTCTTATAGCTCTCTTTTCTTTTCTACCATATTATTCTATTCTAACATAGTTTCTAAAGGAAAAAATTACTTATGGATTCTCTACGAGCGAATACTATTTTTTATTTCTCTTTATTAATATTTGTTTCCTCTATCATTGGGATGCATAAGAAATATATCTCTGCATGAAAAGGATTATCTCTAAAAATTATGCTGACAATACTAATAGCTTTGATACTTATGTAATGATCCTTACATGGTGTTATGTCAAATCCACATAAAGTTTTTGCAATCACTCAAATACTGGCTCTTTATAATCACCAGGATTCTAATGTGGGCAAGAGGAGAGAATGAAAATACCAAAATGAGAACAACATAATTAAACTAAAATATATTGGTGGATAGCTACCCAATTTACAATATAAGTAAATCATAGAATCAATTAACCCAAGATGATTGATGGTGAAATGTGAATTTTGATTAAGCCACTTTGGCTAAATGTAAACACAATTACATCAATGCCAAAATGAAATGCTAAATCACCAAATTTGTAAACATGCCAAGAATGGAAGAAAATATAATTAATGTAAATGCATCCAGTAGATAAATTAAATAGAATATTTACAATGATTAACTTGGATTTGATGGTGAACTGGTGTAGCCATGGTAGGAGGGTCCTCAAAGAGAACAATCTAGACTGTGCAACAAGAGTCACACAACAGAAGCAACACAAAATATGGAGGAAAATGCAGATTAGAACATTCTCATTAACAAAAATCTCAGTTACAATCGACCGACAACATCCAGGCTTACAGATTCGGCTCACAAGCCTGCTACAACATGCTTAAAATACAATATTCCTATATGCTCCTTAATGCGAGAAAAAATCTTACAAGTGAAAACCTATCTTTCTCAAATCTACCTCCTAATTCCCTATTACAATGATTTATATCACATCTTGAGATCTAGAATCATCTGCATCAGCCAAAGATCATTACAATCTCCAATGAAAGAAAATGTAATGTGTGCATGAATAGGTCAGCCCCACATTTGAACTACTCCTCAGTGAATGCATAGGATGAAGTGTGGACCTATAATTAAGGTCAGGTACACTCCATGGAACAATTTGAATCACACCGTTGAGATTCACAAGTTACGGGAATGATCCACAAGAAATCGAACTAGCCATTAGGTCTGAAAATTATTCCAGTGCCAATTCAAGAACTGCCAATAAATCCAGACGCAATAACTTGCCAAAAAAAGATCCAATCACGCTCAAATCTTGGAATAAGGAAAATGAACATGTCCATGATGTAAACATAGATCTGCTAGGTCTGGTGAGAAAATATGATGAATCCACCAATATGAACTGAGCAAGAATAGAACAAGAAGAAAAACTAAAAGAAAAACTTTTGGTTGATGCAAGATTGCCAAGAACCAAGGATGCTCCTGCATCAGACATTTGGGGTTATTGAAAAGTTAGTCCCTCAATTTTCTAGGGCTAAATGAAAACCAATATGGTCTACCTCAGCCTAAGAAATCCAAGAAGAATCTTCCACTGGTCTACCCTTCCACTTCACAAGATATTCTATGTATTGTCTACCACGCGTCTTTCTCCCATCTCTTATATCCAAAACCTCTTCTATCTCCTCTGATTGTTGTTTAGGAAACTGTTTCTCCATTTTTTCTTCACTGTCTTCACTGAATTATGCTTCATGGTATTGATGTAGATTTGCAATGTTGAATATAGGTGATATACCCATGCCATCCGGTAACCCTATTTCATATACATTTCTTGAATCAAATTTCCTCAAAATATTAGAGGGTCCAAACTTATTTTGAGCTTATTGTATGTTCCAATTGGAAATCTTTCCTTCCTCAAATACACCATCACTTCATCTCCAACTTTGAACTCCTTATGTCTCCTCTATTCATCTGCTTTCTCCTTATACTTTTGGTTCATATCTTCTAATTGTTGTTTCACCTTAGTGTGCACTTTCTTCATATGTTCTACAAATTCCTCTGCTTCTGCACTCCTCTTATCTTCCTTATTGATGTCTCTCAACTCTGATATACTTCAAATATGTCTTTAACTTCTTCCACAGTGTTCTCCAAAAATAACCAACAAACTTTGTATCTCTATTTGAAACAATACTCCTAGGTAATCCATGCAATCTAACTACTTCCTTGAAAAACAAGTTTGCTACATGTATTGCATCTATTGTCTTCTTACAAGGTATGAAATGTGTCATTTTAGAAAATATATCTACCACCAGAAATATAGAATCATTACCTCTCTGTGTCTTCAGCAAACCAAGTATGAAATCCATGTTGATATCCTCCCAAGGTCTCTCTGAAACTGTCAAAGGCTTATACAATTCAACATTCTGACTACTCCCTTTTGCAACTTGACAAACTCTACAACTCTGCACAAATTTCCTAACATTCTTATGAATATGCAGCCAAAAGTATTTCTCACTTACCAATGCTACTGTCTTATCAATTCCAAAGTGTCCTGTTAATCCTCCACTATGCTTTTCTTTCACTAAGTTATCCCTCATTGAACTTTGGGGTATACACAACTGGTTCCCTCTGAACAACATATCCTCCTGAATGAAATAATCCAACCACTGAATCCTATCCTCCAAGACTGGTTCTTTACAAGCTTTCCAAGGTTCTGCAAAATCTGAGTCTTCCTCATACAAGTTTTTCAAATCATCAAAGCTAATACCTCCACTCTCATCCCTGCTAGTAAATTCCTTCTCCTACTCAAAGCATCAACAACTCTATTTGACTTTCCACTTCTATGTTTCAAGAAAAAAGTATAACTCTGCAAAAATTCTACCCATCTCATGTGTCTCTGATTCAACTTACCTTGATTGTTCAAATATTGCAATGCTTGATGATCCGTATATAACACAAACTCCTTAGGCAACAAGTAATGTCTCCACTTCTTCAAGGCTTGAACTATGGCATAAAACTCCTGATCATACACTGAACATCTTCTCCTAACATCATTCAATTTCTCACTGAAATAAGCTACTGGTCTTCCCTCTTGACTCAATATTGCTCCAATTGCATTTCCACTTGCATCTTAGTCTACCTGAAATGCCTTATTAAAATCTGGTAAAGCCAACACAGGCTACTCAGTTACCTTTTGTTTCAACAACTCAAAACTTTTATTTGCTCCAGATGTCCACCTAAAATCTTTCTTATATCCTCTCATTTTTTTGTCATAGGACTGCAAATAGAACTAAAATTCCTAATGAAATTTCAGTAGAAACTAGCCAATCCATGAAATGATCTTACCTCTCCAATGCTTTCCAGTGTAGGCCAGTCAACAATTGCTTTCACCTTCTCAGGATCCATCTTCAACCCATCCATAATATCACAAATCCCAAATATACCAATTCTTCCTTCATCAAACTACACTTCTTAATGTTTAACAGTAACTTCTCTTCTGTCAACCTTTGCAAAACTTTTCTGATATGTAACAAATGTTCTTCTCTACTCTTATTGAAAATCAAGATGTCATCCAAATAAACAATCAAAAACTTACCCAAGAATCTCTTCAATACCTCATTCATCAACCTCATGAAAGTACTTAGTGCATTTGTTAGTCCAGAAGGCATCACCAACCACTCATACAATCCTTCATTTGTCTTGATTGTTGTCTTCCACTCATCCCCTTCTTTGATTCTGATATGATGATATCCACTCTTCAAATCTATCTTTGTAAAGTATTTAGCTCCAATCAAACAATCCATAATTTCATCCAACTGGAGCAAAGGAAATCTATACTTCACCATGATTTTGTTTATGGCTCTAGAATCTGTACACATCCTCCATTCTCCATCCTTCTTAGGTGTTAGCACAACAGGTACTACACAAGGACTTAGACTTTCTTTGATCAAACCCTTCCTCAACAACTCTTGCACTTTTCTATTCAACTCTTCATTCTCTATCAGTGTCATCTGGTGTGCTACTTTATTAGGAAAACTAGCTCCAAGAATCAGATCCATGCAATGACTAATACTCCTCACAGGTGGCAATCCATCAGTACATTATCTGAAATGATAGCTTCATATTCTATCAACAACTCCTTTATCTTATCTGGTTGTTCTTGTACATGCTTCAAGTCTTCAACCTTCTTAGGAACCAAGGCATAGCACATTGTCTCATGTCTTAGTCCATCTAGAAATCTCCTTCCATCAACCAAACAAACTCTAGTACTCGTACAAACCTCAACCTTAGGAACATCTTCCAATGGCAACAAAGTCTGTTTCATCCCATTATCAACAATGGTATATATGTTCTTCTTTCCATCATGAATACCCTGTCTATCATACTACCAAGGTCTTCCCAACAAAACATGGCATACATCCATAGGCATGCTATCACACAAAACTTCATCATGATAATTTCCTATTTTCAATTTCACCAAATATTGTTCACTTACCAGTATCTTATGCTTATCTTGAATCCATGCTATTTGATAGGGCTTTGGGTGTTTCAATCTTTCCAACTTCAATTTAGTCACCATCTCTTCAAAAACTAGGTTCTCAGAGCTTCCACTGTCAACAATCACTTTGCAACATTTACCAGCTACCTTGCATCTTGTCCGAAACAAATTCTTTCTCTGCAATGGTTCCTACTCCATCTCACTTTGACATAATGCTCTTATGTTCACCAACACTTCTCCATCTTCTAGTTTATTAGATGATCTGGCATGATCTCCCTCAACAAAGGTTGTTCTTCTATTGTTTTATGTCTTTCTACTTGTTTCTCCCTGATTGCATTCAAATGCTCTATGTCCTTCTCCACCACACTTATAGCAAGTTCCTTTGAATACTCTTTTCTCATGTCCTCTATCATCTTTTCTATAACCCTCATTCTGGTAACCACCATATCCTCCTCTTCGGTAAGAGTTTCCATCACCTCTATGATACGAACTATCTTACTGACTTCCTTATCCTTATTCTAATCTGCAAAAGATCCTCTTCCTCCTCCAGTAAAAGTTCTTCCTCTTTGAAATCTTCCACCTCTTCCTCTTTGTCTCTGCTCATGACTTTTATTCAGCTTCTCTTCTGCTTTTAGGGAAAATTGATATTCCTCCTCCACACTTAACAACTTGATCAAACTAAGATCTCAAACCATTCACATATCTAGCTACTTGCTCAATATCATCCTCTGAATGTCCAGATCTGATATTTAACTTGTAGAACTCCTCAGCATACTTTGTCACACTTGAATCCTTATGCTTCAAATTCTACAACTTTCAGAACAAACAAATCTGATAATCTGTAGGTATAAAATTTGTCTTCAACTTATTCACCATTTGATCCCATGATTTTATCTTCTACTTTCCTCTTCTTTGCCTATCTTTCTACAAATGTTCCCACCAAATGGATGCATGTCCTTTCAACTTTGTACAAGAAAATTTCACCGTCTTGTCTTTAGAGGTGCCTTCAAAATCAAAATACTTCTCCATTTATGTTATCCAATCAAGCAATTCATCTGAATCCAACTTATCACTATAGTTTGGTGGATTGAAATGTGGTTTAGTATTCGCTCTAGTTAGAGCTCTTATGAACCTCTCTTCTCCCTAATCCAAACTAGGTTGATTTTCTCTTTCCCTTTCTTCTTGTAATTCTACCTCTTCATCACTCACATCATCAACTGGTCGACCTCTCCTCTAGGCCATTTTGATTGCATCTAATCTAGCAACAATTCCTCTCAACATCTCCATCATAGCTGGGTCTACATTTCCATGCGCTCCATTTCCTCTACCATTTCTTCTTCTCACCATCTTTACACAAGTCCTCCATAGCTACAAGTTGGATCCTCAATCCGCCACCCCATAACAAATCTTCAACAGGACTTCGCAAACTTTGATGATCTCTCAAGGAACAAATCTCGCTTTGATACCAATCTAGTGCAACCACAGTAGGAGGGTCCTCAAAGAGAACAATCTGGACCATGCAACAAGAGTCACACAATAGAAGCAACACATAATATGGAGGAAAATGCAGATTAGGACATTCTCATTAATAGAAATCTTAGTTACAATTGGCTGGCAACATCCGGGCTTACAGATTCGGCTCATAGGCCTACTACAACATGCTCAAAATACAATATTCCTACATGCTCCTTAATGTGAGCAAAAATATTACAAGTCAAAACCTATCTTTCTCAAATCTACCTCTTAATGCCCTATTACAATGATTTATATCACATCTTGAGGTCTAGAATCATCCGCATCGGCCAAAGATCATTACAATATCCAATGAAAGAAAATGTAACGTGTGCATGAATAGGTTGGCCTCAAATTTAAATTACTCCTCGATGAATGCATAGGATGAAGTGTGGACATATAATTAAGGTCGGGGACACTCCATGGAAAAATTTGAATCACATCATCAAGATCCGCAAGTTATGGGAACGATCCACAAGTGATCGAACTAGTCGTTAGGTCTAAAAATTATTCCGATGTTGATTCAAGAACTGCTAATAAATCCAGATGCGATAACTTTCCAGAAAAAAGATCCAATCATGCTCAAATCTTGGAATAAGGAAAATGAATATGTCCACGATGCAAACATAGATCCGCTGGGTCTAGTGAGAAAATATGATGAATCCACCAATATGAATTGAGCAAGAACAAAACAAGAACAAAAAATGAAAGAAAATATTTTTGGTTGATGCAAGATTTCCAAGAACCAAGGATGCTCCTGCATCATGAACCATCTAGGATCTTTAACAATATCAATTACAATTACTTGTGGTAAACCATATAGTAATATAATATTTGATTTTTTAGATTAAATAATTAAAATTCAAATTATTGTACAATAAACCCAAGAACATAAGCTAGTGTTTAGAGAGCTACAATAAACTAGTACTTTTGCAAGATAAGATGAAATCCAAATGGACTAGAGAAAGCATTACAAATAATTAAAAAATATTATCACTAGAACCCGTAATAAAAATAGGAAAGTAGCTACATACTAGCATATTTAAAATTTATTGGCAAGGTTATCATAATATTATGCTAATCACTTAGATAAGTAAACAATAGATTCATACAACCTATAATGAATAACAATGTCCCAAATTCTATCAACTATAAGTTGCAATCAATGTTGAAAATAATGATCAATATCTATGATGAGATATGACCTCAAAGAAGCTAGACAATAACCATAAAATATCCATAAATTGTAATCAACTTCCTAGAAGGTGTGACTAGGAGTATTCAATAGTATGTCTACACTACCAACTCAAATACAAATAAAAAATTATTACTCACAACTAGCTAGAAGTGATTCCACCCATAAGTGTTTATTGACATAATACCCAACACTCATACCAAGGTGGATCATGCCTAGAAATACTAGTATGACCTGATAAAGGTAGCTACAACTTGTAAAAATTCAATTCAAATAAATTACACACTAAAATAGAACTATACAACATGATTTAAAACTTAGAACATGCACTAAGATTAGCACCCTAGCATAAAATCATGCATCCATGACTTATTTAGATGTAATTGTAGTTATATGACCTACTTAAGAACATGTACAACTTGCACTTATTCATATAAACTATAGCATTGTAGGAGTTTATGGTGAACTCCTCAACACCCCAGGATCGCCTACAAGACAAAATAACTACCACAAGAGAGAAATGATAGAAATACCATGCTATGATTAAGGATGCAAGAATGCCAAAATAGTAGCCACACTGAATATGTCAATGTACATATGATGCCTTGCTTGTATAGGCAAGGTGAGGAATAGGATTAGACAAGATCATGACAAGTGTCTTAATCATATCACATGAGACGAATAACTCATAACAACCTAGGACACAAGTATTAAATAAATGTCAACTAGATAAGATAAGTGAAAACTAATGCTTAATTAGAAAGATTCCTTCCTAGGACCTAAGTGGACTTAACAATGTAAATATGACCTAGATAGGTAAAACACCTATTTACACCAACACGCCCCCTTAAGTACAACTTAGGGAGTACTTATACAAATGACACAAATATGTGTCTTGACTACAAGGCCATATTAGGTACCCATGTACATATGCAAATGCAATATCTCACAAATGGAGAAAAGAAGAAAACCCAATCGGAAAAAACTCCTCTCCAAAATAGAGATAAATACAATAATGCTCTCAATGATAAATGAGAGGACAAAACTCCATTTGAGGAAAAATACCACCCCATAAGAGAGACGAAGAAGAGACTATTCAGGCCCCCTTCAGTGAAAAAGATCCATCATAAATCAAATCAATATCCATCCACACAAAGGATGATAAGAGAGACCATACAACCTCCCCCCTCCCCCATAATGAGGTAACTTGTTGCAAAGAAGCACTAGAATCACACTTGTGGAGTAACACTGGAATCCTCAATTCAACAATCAAAGGAAAGATAATTATATTTAATAAAAACCATATTAGAGTCACTCAAGGACTCAGGTCAGAATCATGATAAAGCAACAATAGACTTGGTGCCAAGGAACACTGGAAAACTTCACTAGCTCATTTGACTGCAAAATCCAATGAAAATTTCCGATGAAAGATGTATAATTTGATGTATTGTCGGGTACTTGTGATATTTAATGTGTAAATTTCATTTTTTAAAAATTTTATCCCCGATGTTCATCAAAATTTTGACGAACCTGTTTTCGTCAAAATTTCGACAAACAAAATCAGAAAAAAATAAAAAAAATTATGGCCGACATAAATAAAAGTGATTTCACCTATTTATTGCGACAATGTTTTGCTATACTTGCGAATTTGCTCTACTTGCAACAGTTTGTGGAGAACTAAGGATGATTTTCTTGGGAAAAATCAGAAAAAAAAATCAAGAAGATATCACCAGGTTGAGGGTAGTCATTGTCTTTTTCCAAATTCATTTGTGAAGTCAGATTTTTACTTCTAGGTTTGAAAATCACATTTTAAAACAACATCTCATCATATTTCATTTTTAGACTAGTGCATTTTGAGAATTTCATTTCCAGATTTTGTTGTGCAAGTTCAATATTATGATTTTAGGAGTCTAACGGTTGGAAATCATAGTAAAATCAAAATTTAATAAGTTATGGAATTAGCATTTTAAAGTGTTTTTTGGGTGCCTTAACTTCATAATATCTTCTCTTTTGCAAGGGTGGTTGCATGCTGAGTTTTTTTGGTGCAAAATATCAGAATTATTAGATTTTGTTACTTGTCTATGATTAAAAATTATTAGAGTTTGTGTTTGATACTTTTTTAAGATCTAAATATTCAAGCTTGGTAAAGAAAAATCATGTCAAATAATATTAGTGTAGAACAAAATGAACAGACAATTGCTAGAATGTGGGGTAGATTGAAAAGAAAGGGTGATGGGAAATGTTATTGTCCTTGCAATAATTGCAAGAGCTTAAAGACGAAAATACTTTTAATCACAACAGTTGAGAAACATTGTAGGCAGCATGGTCATGTTGAAGGGGGGCATGATTATCGTCATTGGTAAGTTGTTCATTATATGTCTCTATATTGATTGAATTTGTAAATGTTTATATCGTTTTAGCATTTCTATATATATAAAAAATCACTTGATCATAATCATGGTTTATTTGTGTTGATCATTATTATAAAGGTGGGGCACCCTAGGGCACAAGATATGGATTATCACGCCCCAAAGAATGTGGTTTTGCAAGCGGATGAACATGGAGTTGTGAATATCAAAGATGAAGTTAATGATCTTATGGAAGAAGATCATCATGCACCAGAAAACATAGTTGAAGATGATGGTACAAATACATTGATCCATGACATATTTAGTGGCGCAGCTAATCATGATGATCGAGATGACTTTGATGATGTTCATGATTTACTTGTACTTGAGAAGGCACACGAGCCCCTTTATGAAGGCTCTGAAACAACTCTTCTCTCTGCTGTATTGTTGCTGGTGAACTTGAAGGTTATGAATGATTTATACAACATAGAAATGTCATGGATGTTAAGGTATGTCATACATGTCATCTTTTTCATCTATTTTAATTGTTGTTAGTTCATCATTAGTAAATAAAGGATGAAATATGTACCATTAATATTCT
Organism: Sequoia sempervirens; assembly: GCA_007258455.2. Taxonomy (NCBI): domain Eukaryota; kingdom Viridiplantae; phylum Streptophyta; class Pinopsida; order Cupressales; family Cupressaceae; genus Sequoia; species Sequoia sempervirens. The sequence goes on along the minus strand of VDFB02031128.1, from coordinate 101,665 downwards.
TTATATTAACAAATTATTTTTTGTTGTAGATTGATTGGTGAATTTTTGTTACCACCATCAAATATTTTACCTCGCTCATACTGAGACTTATCTTCCATTATGAAAGATATTGGTATGAAGTATCAAGCAATAGATGCATGTCCCAATGATCATATTATATATCATAAACAACATGAATTTGCAACAGAATGCCTGGAATGTCATATCAGTAGATATTGAACAGATCAACTAACAAAAAAGGTGTCTCGCAAGGTTCTTCGTTACATTCCCATTATTCCACGTATGCAATGATTATTTAGGTGCGAAAGATTAGTGCAATTTATGGATTACCATACACGAAATAGAAGTGGAGATGACATTCTTCGAATGCCTATGGATGGTTCTCCATTTAAGGACATGGAGGAAAAATGGCCACACTTTAAAGAAAAACCTTGTAATCTTAGGCTTTCATTGGTAGCAAACAGTGTCAATCCATTTGGAGAGCTGAGATCTATTTACTCGGTGTAGCCTATTTTTGTTATCAACAATAACATTCCTCCATGGATGTCAATAAAGAGGGAGCACATAATGTTGGCAATGATTGTTCCAGGTATTTGTTTACATCAATTTTCTTTAACATAGTAGCATCTCATTTGTCTTATTTGTTGCATAATGACTTATATTTTTTTCATTTAATAGTCATGTACATTAATTTATATCTATTGCAGTAAAATGGTTATAATAATTATGTAATATTTATGCTCATTCAACTAGGTAAGTACCAAGTTAAAGATATGAATGCATATATCGAGCCTCTTATCGATGAGTTACTAAAGTTTTGGAATGGCGTCACTATGTATGACGTCTCTAAACCATAGGAAAAAGACAATTTCAATTCCATGCAATGCTTGTATGGACAATTCATGATGCCCTAGGGCTAACACATTTTTGTGGTATGTTATAACGTTGACTGCATTTAATGATATTTAATTTTATGAAGTAGATATCATGCATGTTTTTAAAATAATCTATTCATTATATATAATTATAAAAATTGACATATTTAATCCAATTATATATGATCTTGCAGGTTTTCAAACAAAGGGAAAATTTGCATGTCCAATTTGTGGTCCAAAGATGAAATCTCATCATTCAAAAAGTTTAGGAAAGCAAGTGTTTGATGAGTATATGCACTTCCTCCATAGAAATCATAAGTATCGAGCTACTAAAAAACATTTTTTCAATGGGAAAGAAGAGACTACATCAAAACCACGAAGAATGACACCTCGCTTATGGAAGTTGGAATATAATAGAACTAATCGTCAAGGTTATACATTGGATCAAATTGTTTATCTATCATATATGATATGTTTGGAATTTATATTTTTATGTTGTGTTTTGTTTGTTCATGCTGTAATTGACAATAATTGTTGTTGTTAATTTGTTTAACTTATATGTTTCATGAAGGTCATCAAGGCATTAATGGCCAGCTTCCACAGGGAATGAAAAGTTATCCCAGACAATTTAGTAGGTTGCCCTACTATGAGAAACTACAAATTGTGCATTTGTTTGATTCAATGCATATCAAAAAGAATATAAGAAAAACATTATGGAAAATATTGGATGGAAAACATGACAAAGAAAAAATTGTCAAAATTTGTAGTGACATTCAGGAAGCCAATCATGCAATGAAAAATGTCATTCAATTAAATAACGATGGAGACCAAATTAATATAAGCACCCTTCCTTGGTTATTAATGGAGCAACAAAGCAATGTTATAAAATAAGTCATATGAAAAATTTGATTTCCCACAGGATTTGTTGCAAACATAAATAATATCATAACAAAGAAAGGTGAATTTGAGTCAGGGATAAAAATGCACGATTGGCATACCTTCATTAAGGTAATTATTCTAGTATATTATATATATTTGTATATTGCATGTACTTTTTAGTGTATTATGTCTACTACTTTTGGAAAAATAATGAAAAGATCATTTTATAATTGTTGCAGTATGTTCTACCTCTATCTCTCTCAGACAACTTCGACAAAAATTTCAAGCAAGTTACATATGATCTTGGAAAATACATGAAGTAAGTAGCGATATTTGTCAATTCGTTGTATAGATCTTATAATTTCCATTTGTTTTACTTATTATGTAATATATTGTATATTGTTGTTAAATATCGTTAGTATATTTGTGCCTTGAATCACTTGTAGATGGTTGTCATCTAAAGAAATCCATAAAGAAGATATAAATTATTGGAAGATAAAAAATCCTCATCTAATGTGTGAAATGCAAAAGTTTCTACCTTCAACATTTTTCAATGCACAAGAACACTACCTCATACACCAAGTTCAAGAGATTGAATTGTGTGGACTTGTACACACAAGGTCAATGTGGATGGTTGAGAGACACTTAAATTTTTTGAAGGCTTTGGTTAGAAAAAGAGCACATATTGAGGGTTCTATGGTGGAGGGATATATGGTATACTAGACCATGGTGTACATTACTGAATATTTTCCTAAGTTTGCAACAAAGATCCATGTAGATCGCATTTGGGATCCCAACTCCATTAACAAATTTGAAGGGGAGTACTTGATGGGGAAAGGTAGATTGACGAAAGTGAGAGGTAATTATAATATATTTTACATTTGGTTTTTATGTATATTGTACTTATTTAATTATTAATCTTCAATATACATCAATTATAAATTAAGTTTGTATACCGTGATAATTAACTAATTGATGTAGACCTAAGAGACTTAACTCAACAAACCTATCAACCTGCCTTTAAGAGGCTTCCAACAAGTTTATAATGACCACTTTAAACAATCCAAACAACTCTCAAAGTCTGAAAAACAACAAAAGTCAAATTTCACACTTTGACTCCTTGAATCCTTGTAGTAGTGCAAACCTAGTTTTGCCTAATAACTCAAAATTTTTCCAAAACACCAAAAAAACCCTTGATAGTTTTAGACACCCATTTTGGTTTTATCAAATATACTTAAAAATAAAGTACAATTCCTTTGGACCAAATCACCAAATCACCCTTTCTAGATTGTGTTAATTAGGCTGATTAAGCCTATTTTACAAAGCAACTAGTCTTTAAACTTTTCATATGCCCATGAAATCTTGGGGAAGCAATTTTTATGCCTCCAAACTTCCAAATCCACAAAAAGATTCCACTTGTACAACCAGATTCTTGTCAAACCCAAAAACCCTTGTTTTAGGCCAAAATCATGAGGGTTTATTCAATCTCATACTTCCACGACCTCTCAGACCTCAAAAACAACTTAGAAACAACCCATTAGGTTTGAACATGGGGAAAAATTCATAAAATCAGATCTCTCATACATATTTTGTTGAAATGTAGGCTTGAACCTCTAATTTCACATGTTTTTCCTCACAAAACTCTTGAGGACAACAGTTATACCTTCTTTATTTCTCATCCTATGAGGGTTTACAATGATCACTTTATTCCTTTTAAAGGCCTTTACACCTCAACTACTGAACAACCACCTTTACAACTAACTTTTTAATCTTTTATGATCACATGAAACATAAAACACACTAATTTCAAGGTTGTTAACATCACTATTGAAATGTTTTAATTTTTTGAATTTGTTAACGTCGTTTGTGAATTTCAATTTTTTTATATAGTTGGTCAAGAGTGGGATGCACTACATTTGTACATCACAAACAATCTTGATTGGATGATGGTATGGATTGAACAATGTCAACAATTTGGTCGCGCATTAACATGGGAAGGTGTGACTTCATTGGTTAAAGAATCTCATCGTAATGGATATTCCAATGTTACACAAAGGGAAATTGATTTAGCATATGGTTTAAGAGATAAACAAGTAAATATAAATATATTAATCACCCATATTATTTAATTATTTTCAATTATATTGATGTATATATATGTTGAGATTTTTTTCTTTGCATACATTCGGCCAAGAATAAATATGTTTATCAATTGACGATATTGCAATAATTTTTTCATGTTTGACATATTGCAGGTGAAACACCACAAGGCTATGTGGTGCAATGGTCATAAATTTTGAATCAAAAAGTTGGATGACACGAAGAAAACTTGTCATTCTGGGATAACTGCAGTGTTTCAGGTGACTAATGTTTCATCTAGAAGCGACATACATCCAAAAGTCTCAGAAAATTGATACTATGGGATTTTGGATGATATACTTGAGTGTGACTTTAATTATTTCAAATTATTTTTGTTCGTTGTCCTATGGTATAGGCTACAATTGAATGATAATGGATTTACCATGGTTAATACAAGGTCGATCGAGCAAGCTAGAAATGATCCCTATGTTCTTCCAAGCCAATGTGAGCAGGTATTTTACTTAGAGGTTCCAGGTAAACCAGGTTGGTCATTTGTTGTTAGACATGATCCAAGAGGAAGTCTGGTAAAGTATATTGTGGTGGAAGAAGAAGATATCAAAGAACTAGAAGATGATGTTAATGATGATCAGGATCAACAATTAGTTGATGATGTGTCTGACAAAGATGTTGGAGAGGAGGAACTAGATCATGATGATGAAGGATTTAATGTTCATGAAGATGATATCCATGTGGATGATGACATTATCAAAACTGATATCAATGACGATGATGATGATATGACGAATCCTTACAATGCCGAATCTGGATCGGATGATACATCATACAAAGAGTTTGGTGAAGAAGAAGATCAATGACATTGAAATATATGAGTTATGTGATTGTATTATCTATTTGATATTCATTTCTTGATAGAATTATATTTGACTTATGTGGTTACATAAATAATTCATGATGTTTTTAATTTTTATGCCATTACATAATTAATTCATGATGTACTTTTTAATGTTTAATTTTAATTCATCATGTTACAACTATTGTAGTTCTCCTAGAAATTTCCATAGGATCATAATGAATAATGTTTTGGGAAATTTCATGAAAGATGACACATTGATCGTAGTAGTGAAATAATTGTAAAGTTGTTTAGATTTTTTAGACCAATCACCCTTCGCAATGTCATTTTTAGGATCATCTCCAACTTGATTACTAGGGCACATAAGGTTGGATTTGATTGGTTTATCTTGGAGGAACATTGTGGCTTTGTGTAATGTGAGAAAATTTGGGATGGGGTACTTGCTATTGCTAAGGTGGATCACTCCTTTCTGCAAAGGCCATACACTTATGATTGGGTCAAGTGTTCTTTTCTTTAGAGAATTCCTATTACCTTTTTGTTAGGTTATGATTTGATTAGATGGGTTATGAAGCACTTATTTCAAGTAATTTATGTCTATTTTAATTTGTAATTTATTAAATTCAAACACATCCAAAATTATGTCCCTTGCTTTAATTGATTATTACGTTATTTAATTATTAACTCAAATGACACCTCCAATTTAACTATATATATCTAATTGAATATATCTAAAGTGTTGAACATTTTTAGATCAAATTTAGTAATTAACTCAAACAACTTTTCCAATTTAACTGACATCTTTTAAGATATTAAACAAATATGATTTATGAAAGAAGTATATTGGTGTGAAATTAAATATGATTTGTATTCCAATGTAAAAACTACAAAGAATGGAAACGATTATTTCAACACATAAACTATTATGTAGTAGTCAATTAAAATGAAAAAGCTTACTCTATATTAGTTAGGATACACAACTAAGAAAATGATCTAAATAGTCTAATAATTTAAAAAATACAAACAATATTAGGTAGATAATCAAACATCTTTCATTTCTACAGTGACTTATTTATCCTAGAGAAACTAACTATATAGTATACAAAGAAAATGAACAAACCCACAACTACCCCTATTTTGAAGGAGTTTATTTTTCTCCCCATCCTGATCTCCCTAATATTGTCTAATTATTTTAAAGAGGTTAGTGAAACTTGACAAAAGCAACAAAACAATTGCTACATTTGGAATTTCATGTGGAATGAAGAGTGGTGACAATAATCTACTTATAGTTTAATAAAACAATATTTTTAGAAGGCTTGACATTAGAGAGATAGAGAAGAGGGGGAGAGAGGGAGAGATAGGTTGAAGAGGAGGAGAGAGAAGAGATTAAGATAGATAGGATGTAGAAAAGGGAGAGAAAGAAGAGGGGGAGACTAGGGAAAGCGATATGTAGAAAGGGAGAGAGAGAAGAAGATAGGGGAGAGAGGGAGAGATAGCTCAATATATATAGAGGAAGAGGGAGAGACATAGAAAGGGGGTGATATAGAGAGATAGAGGGGGATGGTGAGAGAGAGATAGAGATATATGGGAAGAAAAAGAGAGATGGAGATATATGGGAAGAGAAATGAAGAGAGGTGGAGATAGAGAGTCGATGGATAGGGGGGATAGGGAGGGAGAGATGGTGAGAGATAGAGAGGGGGCTGGGAGATAGATGAGAGGGGGAGGGAGAGAAAAGGATATTGATAGGTAGAGGAGGAGAGATAGAGAAGAAGGGGAGAGAGGGAGAGATAGGTTGAAGAGGAAGAGAGAGAAGAGATGGAGATAGATAGGTAGAAAAGGGAGAGAAAGAAGAGGGGAGAGGGAGAGAGCATGGAAAGGGAGAGAGAGAAGAAGATAGGGTAGAGAGAGATAGCTCAATATATTATAGAGGGAGAGGAGAGAGGAAATGGGTGATATAGAGAGATAGAGGGACAGAGAGAGAGAGGATAGAGATATGGGAAGAAAGAGAGAGATGAGATATATGCAAGAGAAAGGAAGAGAGGTGGAGATAGAGATTTATGGATAGGAGGATAGGGAGGGAGAGATGGTGAGAGAGCAGAGAGAGGGGCTGTAGGATAGTCGAGAGGGGAGGAGAGAAGGGACATGTTTGATAGGTGAGGAGGAGAGATAGAGAAGAGGGGGAGAGGGAGGGAGAGATAGGTTGAAGAGGAAGAGAAAGAAAGGGGAGGGAGAGATAGCTCATCAGACAAAGCGTATATATATATATTATAATATATTAATATTATATTAATATTATATATTAATATTATAATATTATATATTATATTAGTATATATTATAATAATTATACATGGCACCACAATTTTCATTTTAATTGACATAATCTAAAAACCTAGCTCATCAAATTGGAGAAGTGAGTCGCACGCCAGCGGAGAAAAGGTTGTAGGAAGCCACGGATTGAGCTTGCTTGGTTGCAAAAATTGGAATTTTTGTGAATTTTTTTGCCGTGAAGGCCTCTACATATCGTATGTCACCAAAATGGTTCGTATATTTCATCTTAAATTTATGAATCAAAGTGCTATAGGGTTTTTTATTTGATTTGGTTTGTGAATATTACTCTTTGTGATTGTATTTTGTATATTTGTCTTCAATTCCAGTGGGACAAACCATAACTCAGTCTTTCAATCACTTTGCAACTCCATTATTGGTGACTCTATTGTTTTCTTGTGAGAATCACAAGTTGGAATGCATGTTTGTTGTTTGCAAGTGAGAATCACAGTTCACCGCCTTGTCTATGCTATGTCATTTGGACCCCAAACTAGACATCATCCTTTTTCACAATCACACAAGCTACCCTATTGCAAGGAGAACACATAGAATCACTAATATTGGGAGCCCATACTATCCCAACTAGAATAGTTGCACCACCTTTCCCCAAATATGATTAGTGAAAAAAGTTAAACTCTCTCCAAACAAATTTAAGAGTACATTCTAGCTCAAATCTTATAGCTTTAGTTTCTTGAAAGAGAAAGCAATCCATTTTAAGCCTATTATTGTAAGAGGATCTTAAAATGCATTCTTTCCAAAAGATTCCAAACTCTAACATTCCAGTTGGTGCATCCTTTTTTCATTTATAGTACAACCTATCAAAATATTTGGGTTATTTTTCCTCTCCATTTTTTCCACTCTTGTGATTATTAATACATGAGTCAGTTTGCTTTCTCTTTTTTCATCCATCCACATAAACACTTGGCCTAGGGACAAAATCCCCCTAGATGGTAGCTTCATCTTGGAATAGATAATTAATAAAATTGAATCTTTACTCTTAGATTTACTCATGAAAAGTGTATGGGAAAGGTCTTTGGAAATCATAGACTCAATGTTTTGTAGAGCTTGGGGAGCAATGGGAGGTGTAGCCAAACTAACAAACAACTTAAACTCTTTCAATATTTCTAAGGCAAGCTCTTGGGAATTTTTCTATTACGTAGAATTATCCTTGAATAAAAACAAGAAGAGCAAGCTCATTGTTGACAAAAGGCATATATTCAAGGATACCAACATATGCCTCACTAGAATGAGAGTCCTCCAATTTGTCAAGAATCTCATCTAAAGTATCAAATTCATTCTCGTAAATTTTTCTATTGTCTATTTTATTATTTCCTACACAATCAAGGATGAAATTCTATTAGCTACAAGTCTATTAATATTCTTAAGAATTTTTGGGCCATGCCTTCTTTGATGACCATCCATTTTACATAGAAAACAAGCATTCAAACCTCTCAAAACTTCAATATCATGTTTAGTTTGATTATCACTCAATTGAAAGCACAAAATATGTAGAATACACTCATCATATTTGAGAGATATAAAAACCCTAGAGTTAAGATGGGGAAGAGTAGACCTTGTTTCTTCCACTTGCAACACATTACCCAAAGATTTGAGGACTTGAGGGATAAAAGTTCACATCTAAGTAGAGATATTTTAAAATTCTAACCACCTTAACATATAATTGGCTAAAGCATTACATAGGGTAGAATCAAGGGTTCAAATATGGACCTAAAAAAAAAAATCCTATATTCTAAAACTCTTTCTTTTAAAACTCTTGATTGCATACCATGATTTTTAAAGAAGAAAGTGAATAAATCTTTATGTATCATTCTATAGAAAGAAACATAGACAAGGCAGTGAACATCAGATTGCCATTTGAACCCTAATGAGGATTTAAACAAATGCTCTAAAAGGTTTTTTTTCTACTTGATCCTATTGTAGAAGACTACTCTTTAATCTTTAGATCTGCCACCTAATGCATTTGTCACTATTCTTGCTTTTCAACCTTGGATCTTAAAGGAAATTTGAACCACCTTCATAGCTTCCTGTACATGCCTTTTCATTCATAGTCTTCATCCTTGTCAAAACTTCCAAAGCTGTTCATTTATCAAGGTTTACACTTCCAAAGATATGATATAAGGGATGAGGATGGGATCATGTCTCAAATGATTTTGGCGGAATAGGTACCTCTCAGTCTTTAGCTTTCAATGAAAAAGATATCAACATAGACTCATGTTCCCATATTCAATAATAAAGCGAGCTATGGAATGATATAAAATCCTCTATTAAAAAAAGGACAATAGCTAATCAATATCAATTTCCAGAGGAACTAGTGAGCAGGGGAAGCTTCTTTATATGATCAACTAGATGATCAAACCACAAACTTAGCACAACTCTCTCAAATACTCTTTAAGTGGACCTTTCCAATCCACTATTCCTTCAAGGAAAAGACCCCCCCAACTAGGGTTGTTGTACTCAAACAATCAAGAGGGCTTGTATCCACTTGGATCATGTCAAATAGGACTAAACCAAACAATGAAACTCAATTTTTCACTTAGGAAACTCCATTTTCTCATCGCTCTAACCACTAGGCCTCTTTACCACCAACTTAGCACAACTCTCTCAAATACTCTTTAAGTGGACCTTTCCAATCCACTATTCCTTCAAGGAAAAGACCCCCCCAACTAGGGTTATTGTACTCAAACAATCAAGAGGGATTGTATCCACTTGTATCATGTCAAATAGGACTAAACCAAACCGTGACACTCAATTTTTCACGTAGGAAACTACATTTTCTCATCGCTCTAACCACTAGGCCTCTTTACTACTAAAAGGCTTGTAGCCCTGCCCAGTAGGACAGTAAAAATAAAATCCACATATAAGCTTCCATCAGGCCCAAACCATTGAACATAGACAAGTAATATATGCCCCTACAAAGTCTCAAAACCTTCTTTCTTGATAGTGGACAGTAAAAGAGAAATGGACCAAAACAACATTGCTCCAAGAGGCCTAATTGGTAGGCTACAACAGGATAGTTGACTATCTAGGCTTTCCCCTTCACCCCAAAGCCTTGAAACAGGTTCTTACAGGCTAGTTACAGCCATTTCTATCACTCCTAATTTTCTTCATAGTTAAAATCACCCTAAACAAGCAAAACTCAACTTTTTGCTTCACAATCTAAGCCTGTCACATAAGGATGTCAGGCCTAAAACATTGTAAAACTTCCTCCACATAGCATTACATCCTCCAAAAACCTAAAAATACAAAAACATACACAAATATATTCCATCCCACCAAGAATTAGCATTATTACAATGTGGAGATGGAAGAAAGAGCCATTCTTCAATCAAAACCCTAGTTTTGAGGGTTTTCAGATCAGTTCTTGCTAAAATGGTGATATCCTCTTTTATACTCAATGAAAACTTGTCAAATCACCTCCAAAAGAAAGCCAGGTTTTCCCTCTATCCAACCATAATAGGAATTTACCTGTACAACACATACAAAGGTCGTACCACGCAGTAGAATAGGAAATTTACATAGATTTTCCAGAAAACAACAAGCTTTTGCATGAGAACTTCAAAATGATTCATCAACCCACATGCATTGACCAAGAGAGGCTTATTTATATCTTCAACCAACCTTCTTGATGTCCCACAACTGAAATTTGAATTGGTTGTACATTGGGGACTAACAAAACATCATTTAGACACCTAATTGCCTAGTTAAGGCAAGTTAATACAACTTCGACAAGCCCGAATACAAAGAGCCTTCAAGAGGTGTCAAAAGGCATCAAAACCATTTCAAAACACCAAGGAAACTCCCCTCAAGCACCTGGTTGCATCATGGAATTTTGATTCTTTAATTTTCCAAGGTGCACTAAGCTTACAAAGTGAGGATGGAGACCTTGTGATTACATTGAAACTTATCACCAAGACTCAAAACCTACTACAAGCCTTTGAAGAATCAAAATGTTGTTGTTTCAAATGACTATGAGCACTAACTTTCACTATTTGAAGATGTTGAAACATTTTCATAGAGAACTATAAAATTGATGCAACCACTCATCCTACCTTAAAACATACCAAAATTCTCCAAGCAATTAGACATAGGAAGATTTAAGATGAATTAAAAAAAAATTATTGCCAAAGCATAAAATTATGATGACTTAACTAGTCCTAGTACACACTCCCTCCTCGTTAACCACTTAGACATATGGAGTTTATCAGTGGATAGTTGAACCACCTCACACGTGCACCTGAATTATGTCTATTAGTGTTCTAATTCATCTTTTTCAAGACAACTTAAACCAAAATATTATGTATGGTGAAACCATTCTTCTACACATTACATTTGAGGCCTTGGTTGTGTAATTGGTGGACCATAGTCACATTTAACACTTGTTACAAAGTTTAAAGTCATTAATTGCAAGGGACAGTCTCCTTCATACATTTATTTGATTTGTGATGGACACATTTGGACAGTAGTAACAATAACTTGCAATCTATCAAGACTTGATTACCTTATAACTAGTCAAATTCTAGTGATGAAATGATAGATTAATCATAATGTCACCTTGGGATCACATCACCATGAAATAACTTCATCCAACATCCTTATGACTGCATGTACCACCAAATAGGTATTTGTTAGATCTATCTTCCTTGAGCGAGGGAAATTCAGGAAGAGAAGAGGAAAGTGAGACATGTAGTAGGTCTAAAAGAGGGAGATCAACTAGAGGTCAAAAGATTAGAAGAAAATTTTGTAAATGCATGGAATTTTTTCTTTAAAGGGGGGTCATGTTCTTATGATGATGAGAGCATAGGTGACATCGAGGTTCCCTTGAGGTACAAACATCTACGGAAACAATGGGTACCCAGGGAACTTCCTCCAATAAACACTGATTTTGTGTCAACGATAGGATATATCGATAGCACCATCATCATTACATGGTTTGGGCCTATTTTGCATGGACGGCATAAAGGTCTATTATGAAAAAGTTACTAAATTGATGGAGTATGTCGAACCATGTTACAGTTACAAAGATTGGATGTAGCTGGTTCGATATACATGAAGTATGCGTAGGTATGCACTGTCAGCAAATTATATACAGCTAAAAGATAAGGATCAAAATAAAGGAGTGGTTGTGTACATTGAAGAAGGCCAAAAGCATTAAGGGAATATTGTAGGGTTTATAAATAGTACACAACCTGGGTCAACAAATAAGCAACCCAATTGCATATTCGAGGCACGCGAGGGAAACCGTGTATTCGTATGTGCAATAAAATCAATAACTATAGGGGAAGAGTTGCTAATCGATTACAATTTGAATCGCTTAGATACAAACACAGTTACTATGGGGGTGGTACATACTATATACCATTTTACCCAACCTCCAATTAATGACTCCAATATACCATTTTATTATTATGTTTTTTTTCGTAAGTCTATTGGTTTCATTTTAGTAATATTTTTTTATATTTAATTTTTGTCACAGCGGGACATTGATCGTACGGGGAAGGCTCTGACCCAGACCACAGATTGTTATGCATCTTCAGGCACTTCTACCTGGCAGGTTTACCTCATTGTAATTGTACAAATTAGATACAAGCAAAATTTTTTATTATTATGTTTTTTTCATAAGTTTATTGGGTTAATTTCGATAATGTTTTAAATATTCTTGTTGTAGATAGCTGATCGGGGAAAGGAACTAGTAGTAGAGGAGAGCATCCATAGGGTCGAGGTGTAGTCACTGTTATTGGATGATGACATCGCATATTCAAAAAACCCTCTTGATATGATAAGGAAGACACACAAAAAAATGCAATGAAGAAATCCTTCAATTGTTATTCATAGTGCCTCAAATAGATGAGATAAGAGAGGGTTAAAATATTGACTAAGAGAGTACAAAACTTGCAAGTAAGTTGTCAGGAGGTCTTTAATTATAACATAAGTTCATTCATGGTTTTATAATTTGTAATCTTTTATGTCATGAACTAAATATGTGTTGTTTTTACAGGATTTTTTGCATCCTCATGATGATGTTGCCCATGATCAAGGTACTGCAGGTGTTGCCCGTAGAGTAGGGGTTGGTACAAGTGTCCATCCTGATCTTCCTGCACATACATCACATGATCATCTGACCCATCATATGTGCCTATATTGTTGACTGAAATGTCGGCAACACATAGCATGCACACATCAGGTAGTACTGGTGATGCAGAGGCCACTAGTTGGTGATGTTTTAGCAGCATTTCCTGGATCTTCCCGTATTACTAGTATGGGAATATTTCCAGTCATATTTGTGGTGACTGAAGATTTTGTTCCCATAAAGATAGAGAAGGTCCCATGTAATTTAAAATGTTTTAATTATTATTATATATAATCCAATTGAAATTTACTTATTGATCACTCTTTTTAGACTAATGATCCCATGATCATTTTGAAGGAAATGATGTTTTTTATAAGCATCTAGGTGATATAAGATTGGAGCTCTTCAGGCCCACCATACCTACATAGTGGAATGCCCAAAATCAAGATTTAAAGGATAAGATCATTAACCTGTTCGGTGATAAAACATTCAACTGAACGAAGGTCCTTAAGAAGGTTGGTACATATCTAAAGTATGTGAGGGACCAATATAGGTCACATTTAGAGAAGAAAAAAAAGTACGAGCGTCCCCCCATGATTCCAGAGAGGGAGTGGAAGGACTTGGTGTTGGATGGAAAGGAGAAGGCTAGAAAGAAAAAAGGAAAGACACCACTAGGCCAAGGAAGGTATGTGATACTATCAACAATGTAATTATATACTGATTACTCTTTATTTTTACATAATCTAACATATTTCAAACTTTTCATAGGTTTCCCGACACATCGAAGGCAACAAAGGAAAGACTCGAAAAACACAAGCAGCACAAACTTGGCTCTGGTGGTTATATGAAATTAGCCTCAAGAATTGTAAGTATCAATAAATGAAATATTGCATCCAAATAATAAATTGCAAAAAATTTTGATTTTTCACACCATAGAAGCAAAATTCATGATCTTATGCAAAAATGCAGGGCTCTGAATTCAACATAGCACCCACAAAAGAGGAAATGAAGATTTCCTTTCAACATGGCTATGAAGCCGTGGTTGAACACCTAAGAGTCTTGACTGGGAAAACACAATCTTCCACTACATTTGACATGCAAGTAAATTAACTCAATAAAGTTTATTTAAAATTGAATACTTGTGCAATCTATTCAAATTAATTTCCACCATAAAGTAATTATGTGCCTATTTGTTTTAAATAGATAGACAATGATAATACTACACCTGACATTGGAATGCAACCTGGTGAGGGTGGAGCATAACTTGCAAATGAAGGTCATGGTGTGCATCCTGATACTAGATGTATTCATGTGCTATACAAAATGCAGTATGGATTAATACAATTAAACATCTTTAATTGCAATTGGTGTATTAATTAATGTAACCTTTCATGTTTCAACTTTAGAGCATGTAAAGCATGATCAACATGTTGAGCATGACCAGGCTAGAGAAGATCAGGAACATGATGTGGCCCCATCAGGTAAAGAGGACCACTCTAATGTTCTTTTAAACATATTTAATTGCAATTGGTGTATTCATTAATGTAACCTTTCGTGTTTCAACTCCAGATCAGGATTTAGAGGGTGTTCAGCATGTTGAGCATGAGGCTATACGATAAGATCAAGAACATGATGTGGCCCCATCAGGTAAAGAGCGCCACTCTAATGTTCTTTTAATTAATAAAATATTTGTAATAATAATAACAAAACATATCAATTTAACATTTCTTTGTTATTGCAGCAAACCCCCCCTTGAAGCGGCCTCCACATCATGATCAATACACGACTAGGTGTACATTAAGATCATGAGCAGAGGGCAGAACAACTGAAGGGGGGACAAATGATTTAGAAAATGATACTCTACTTCAGATTTTTTTAGCTTCAAAATTAAAGAAACAAAAATAAAAAGTGATTGAATCATATTATGACAACCATATTTTTGATAATATGTAACAACTGAATGAATGAATGTTATATGTTAATGAATGAATGTTATATGTTATTAATGGATGAATGAATGAATGTTATAGGTTATTAATGGATGAATGAATGATAATGTTATATGATCAGGTATGTGGAATTGAAAGTGATGTGAGGGGGGGGAGGGGCCAAATGAGCTTCCATCGTCACGTGGTTGGCCTTGTTAAGTAGAGAATATTAAACTATTATGAATCAAAGAGAAGCTCAATCCAACTACATGCAAGTATCTTTTTAATTCCTCTATCTTTCATCAATCTCTTTACTATTTGAACCTCGTATAGATGTTTTACATGAAGAACCCATTATTGTGAAATGTGCCTCCATTTGAGTAAACTGAATCCATCATCTACATCATAATTTCAAGTTGTTTCCATTCCAATATTCTGAGTTTAGTTTGTTTGTATGGCTTTGTATGAATACCACATTGTGTTGTGTGTGAATTTGGTTTCAAAGTTCTGTTTCTTTTGTTTTTAGTGGTGACAACTCTAAAATTTGACTTTTTGTGCATAATAGGTTAGTGGAAAAATTGACAGCTTTGAAGGGTTTAGAGGCTCGATTGAGATAGACACATAGATATTTGGATCTTCTTGTTGATGGGAGGCTTCCATTTAACCATGAAACTTTGTACCATGTGCAGGTATTCAAAAATTTCTCTACTTACATTCATTCAACTTACTGTCTTCCTCTCAAATTTATGCATCCATGTGTCATTTGAGTGGGTAACTCCATAAAGGTTTTGTCACAATTGAAGCATAATGCATTAGCTTATGTCCACGAAAATAACAAGGGTTATTATGGGGCAATTTGATAGGAAATGAGTAGATCCCAGAGTATGCTATAGGCCTTCATACTACAACCTTGTTCATGATAGAAGATTCGTGTTTGGTGACATGGAAATAATACATTAAGTGATTGATAGACCAAGGATAGTGAACTATGTAGGAATAAGTGATTGAGAGTGAGTAGGGGAAGCTTCTTTAGATGATCAACTAGATGATAAAACCACCAACTTAGCACAACTCTCTCAAATACTCTTTAAGTGGACCTTTCCAATCCACTATTCCTTCAAGGAAAAGACCCAACTCACCTAGGGTTCTTGTACTCTTACAACCAAGAGGGTTTGTAACCACTTAGATCATGTCAAATAGGACCAAACCAAAACTTAACACCCTAATTTGAACTTAGGAAACTCCATTTTATCATCGCTCTAACCTTTAGGCCTCTTTACCCTTTTAACCCTTGTAGCCCTACCCGGTAGGACAGTCAAAATAAAATCCACATACAAGCCTATACCAGGCCCAAACCACTGAACTTAGATAGGTATTATATGCCCCTAAAAGGCCTCAAAACCTTCCTTCATGACAGTGAATATAAAAAGAACAATGGACAAAAACAACGCTGCTCCAAGAGGCCTAATTGGTTGGCTACAACATGACAGTTGACTATCTTGTGAATAGCCTTGTGTTGTGTGTACTTCTTCCTCCTATCTTTTCTTTTTTGCACTTCTAAATTCGTTGCAACAATCGACAAGCATGGATTCAAATGTTCTAGTTCCTCTTGTAATTCCATTTAACTTCCATAAATGGAAAACTAAGGTTCAACTAATACTAAAGAACAAGAGGTTATATAGAGTTACAATGGGGGTAGAAAAAAAACGTACAGATGAAAGTGCTAAAGTTAAGTGGTTCAACAAGGGTAATCAAGCTTTTGGATTCTTATTTTATATTGAAGCAGCACAGGCCACCTTCTGACCTGAGTTCATAAATCATATTGATGAGTATATTGTCTTCCAATCTTTGGACTGTGAACAAATAAGTAGCATTGTGAGATTACAGGTATGTAGATCATTTTTTTTTGGAAAAACTTATCATTTCTAAAGTACAAACAAATGTAGAAAATTTATTTGATTAGTTAATAAAGAATTTATTTGTGACTTATAATAATTGAAGATGCACATAAAATTGTATAAGATCCAAGTACTTTAGGGAATTCATAATAGGATATGTAGCAAGGGGGTAACTCAAGTGCTTAATACACACTCTTTCTATGTTTTATGCATTTTTGTAATCTACTTTATATGCTTCATAGAAATTAATTTTGGGATAGAAGCAATCAACTCCAATTCTTGTCATCCTCCATTTTTGCTTAGTTGCAAATATTTGGTTGCGGTGATTTGGTTAACAAACCTTGTTTGCTCCTTTGTCTGAATGCCATGTTATTGTGCATTAACTCCTGAATTATAACCATTATGAAGCTTTATATCTCATCCGAGCATCTTTAGCTAGATCACAACATCAGTTATGTATTTTTCCTAATATATCTTTTGTTATATGATGAAGAGAGAAAACTCACTCTTTTGTTGTTGTACAATGTGAAAGAACCCAAAAGTTTTCTATCCCAAAATTCCATCCTCTTACAAAAAAGAGAATATATAGCTTTTCAATCTATTATTTATTTATAATTGATTCTTGAGGTCATATATTAGGGAAGGCAGCATTCCAATGGCTACTAAATAAATAGATTTTCCATGTAATGCTTTCCCACTTCAATTCCTTCTCAACCTTCTCTATAAATGCATACAGAGTTTCAAAATATTTAGGTTTATCAACAAATTTTAGAGGAAATTTCTTCCCTAATGCCTTCTCAAATACAACCACCATTATTATTATCATTTGCAACCCTTGTGTAGTAACTTTGAAACTTGGTAATTTTATCATTATTTTCTTTTGAAGTACACACATGCAAAATAGTTGTTTATGCACATAAGAGATAACAAAAGTAACCACATGTCAATTGCATAAAAATTGATGGGGAGAAGATAAACACCCAAAGTTATTGAAACATCATTAGCATATCCTACAATCATTGCATTCCAAGAGATGACACCTCTTTGAGCCATTCCATCAAATAGTTCACGTGCCTTATCTATACTTCCACATATTGAATACATGTCTACTAGAGCATTTCCAACTATAATATTTGACAAAAATCCCCCTTCCGTTATGTTATGATGGATGTCCATACCCTATTCCAAAGCTCCCCTTTTGGCACAGGAAGGGAGGATGCTCACAGAGGTTGTCGAATTTGGCTTTACACCAGCCAATTACATTTGCTTTAAAATTTATAAATCCTTTTGAACAAATCTATTTTGTGCATATCTTGCAATCATTGTAGACCATGAGATGACATTTCTTTGAGGCATTTTGTCAAATAGTTCACATGCCTTGTCTATGCTTCGACATTTTGCATACATGTCTAATAGGGTAGTTGCAACTACAACTAATGAAAATATTCTATCCTTTATGTTTTGATGGATGCCCATACCCTATTACAAAGCTCCCCTTTTGGCACAGGCAGGGAGGATGTTGGAAAAGGTTGTTGAATTTGGATTTACACCAGCCAATTACATTTTTCTAGACTAGCATGTTTGCAAATGGGATACCTTTTTTTTTTAAAAAAATTGCACAGTTTCGTCAAAATTTTGACGAACACGTCCGACGAAACTTAAAAAATGACCGACGAAATTGTTGTACCTCCGACGAAATTTCTGACATTATGACATGCCCCTTTCATCGCTCTTTTGACAATTTTCTGGGGGTGTTCCAACATTTTGGCTGATTTGTCCTACTTGTTTTCTAGCTAATGTCCATCATTAGATCAACACATGGTTCGTCAGAAGTTCGACGAACACCCGATCACCTTTACCATGGCGACTACTGCCGAAGTCATGTCGTGAGTTCAATGTTTCAAGGTTTGTTGGGAAAGCGACGAAAAGGTTTTGACGAAAATTATTGCAATGGTTCGTCGGTGTTCCAACAATAGTCTGTCAAAAATTCAACAAATGTTCGTCAAAAAATGGAGCTAAATACAGTAGTGCTTGCGAACTAAAACAACCCTAGAATCTATGAATCAACAACCAATTGGCAAATGATCTGGAACTGAAATGAAGTGTAGAGATCAAAATTGAACACTCCCAACTTTCAAATCATCTAAGTAATCTCTAGAACACCCTTTGGGGAAAAACTAAAATAACTATCAAATTGGGATAAATACAAAAAAAAGTGCATGAATGGCAATGTGGAGCTCCTCAATACCTTTCCAATGTCACAAGAATTGTGAAAATCAAAGCTCATGGAAAAAATTTATGAGCTTAGGAGCTATAAATGTAGATTTGACTTCAACCAACAATAAATTCTACCAAACATATTTTTTTAAAAAAATTACCTATACCACTAGAAAATACACATCATCAGCTTTTTGATAATATTTCATTTTAAAAAAATTCCATCTAGATCAAAAGTTATGAGAAAACAAAAAAATGCCTATATGAGAGCAAATGAAGACCAATAGGTGTTAGGAAATAATGCATTCAGCCCATATACTTAATCCATTTCCTACATAACCCCATGAGAGATAAACATGCATACAAGTAACCTAATGCATAGATCAAATAGACAAGCCACAAGATAACACAAGATATACCCTAGGAAAACCCTTAAGAGGTAAAAAAGCAGCCTCCAAAATCATCCATACTCCATCTTATTATTTAGCAATAAAAAATACAAGAGTTACAATGAATACCTCTAAAGCATCAAGCCTCTCCAATGCATCCTCATGTGTCCAAGCATGAATCCACACATCCCATTCCATGCTTCACATATGCAATGACAACCCACTCACCCAACCAACCTTAACCACAAAACATGTGCTTACTTTTATAGATACAAGCTCACACAAATGCAACCAAGTGGTAAGATAAAACCATGTGCCACAAAACCACATGAACACAAAACCACTAATCCCTTATTTAATATTAGGTACTAAGTTTTCACTTGTAAAATATTTCCCCAATATTAAATTATTATCCCATGTCTCTCACACATTAAATAATAATACAATGTTACAATACAATATAAAGTGGTCCCCAAATAATTAACTAGTGTGATTAACCACACTACCTAGGTGCATCACAACTAAATAATGATTTATTTACAATATTATATTATATCATATTATGCAATGGTGTACAACACCATATGGCATTGTTGGGTGGGAATTGTTGCGGGGGAGATGGTTTGAATGTTGAGGATGGGGGTGACGATGTAGATGGAGATGACGCAGATGAGGATGGTAATGTTGGTGGGTGGTTTCCTTGGTGCTGTTGGATCTGTGTCATCGATGCTGATGGAGGTTGCCCTGGTAGGTTTCGTGGCTGTGGGGGACAACTTCTTATTGTTGTCTCTCTTTCTTTCTGGTAGGCTGTTGAGGCTTTGTGCCTCTCTACTGGTGGTTTTGTTGTGGTTCCTTTGGGGGAACTTGGGGTTGCCTTTTCCTGGGCTGTGGACTTTTTTGATTGTTGGTTGGGTTTTTCCTTTAGAGGCACTTTGTTCATTTTTCTTGTTGTTTGCTATGGATGTAAATGGAGGTCGTTGGGTAGATTGGTGACTGTTTCTACCTCGGTTGTTGTTGGTAAGGCCATTTATGGATGGCTTAAGGATGGGGCTGAGGATGGCATTGGTTTTGAGGCCATTGGAGGCAGTTGGGTGGTTGAGAGGCTTCTCTTTCCCTCCCTCCTGCCTTGATTGGGGTTGCTGGCGTGGATGGCTATAGTGCCTTGGTTTCTTCTATCCCTTCTAGGAATGTCCTTGGCTGGCTGGGTGTTGTGGGTCAGGTTGGTTCTTGGCTTCTAGCATCCCCTTCTTTTCTTTGGTTGCCCTCTTGGCTATGGGTGGGCTTTGGTTTTTCTAAGGTTTTTTCGTTGCAGAATGGGTTGTCTTTGTTCCTATTCGGTGTAATAGAAAGGCTTGGTGGATTTTCTTGTTGGTTTGTTCTGCTTTTGCTTTGTCCTTGGTTACTTTTAGCTTCTACCTATTGTTTGTTGGGTGGCTCTATTGTGGGTGTTTTTGGTCTTGATGTATTTTGGGTTCATTTTTTCCCCTTAATTGAATGGTGGTGTTTCCCTCTAGTTGTTTTTTGGGAGTTTGGGCTTATCTCTAGCTCCTACTAGCATGTAGGGGTTTCTTGTTATTCTTTCCTACTGGTCCTTCTCCTAATTCTCTTCTTGTTTGGGTTCCCTTGTTCCTCTGGGGGGTTGGGTGTTCTTGTTCATTCTATGATCCGGGGGACAATTTCTTAGTGGAAATTGAAGTGTTCCCAATACTCCATATTTCAGCTTCATTAGAGAGAGAACGACGTCCTGATTCCAACGCAACTTGAACAGGGCAAAAAGGACTCCATTTGTGCAAGTTACGGCCTGTCAAACTTCCAGTCAAACTGGCTTCAGAGGCGTCTGAAGGGAAAAAAATAATCATTTTAGAAATTGATGGAACCAGCGTCATCACGAAGAGCTCGTTGAGACGATTCCGATGGCATTCGTTTCTCGAAATTCGACGTCGTATGCTCGAGTTACAAGCAGTCAAAGTTCGGTTGACTTGAGGGTACAGAAGATGACGTCATCATACTAACGTGGCAGTCCGTACTGTACGGATTATATTGGAAAATTCTGACCCAACACGTGGCAAGTGACTCAGCTGTACAGACCAATCATGTGTTGACACGTGTCCATCCGTACCGACCAGCCGCCACTCCGTACTCCAACGTGGCAGAAAACTTGGCACCCAGTCATCCGCTTCGTCAGAGGTCCAGTCAGCGTAAGGGATACACGTCAAATGTTTTGGTGAATAATAGACTGACACGTGGCATCGTGCAGTTGAACTGCTTTGGCCGGCGAGTAAGTTTGTTTCAACAAAATGTCTTACTTGGGCTTGAACCCGCGATCTCCCCGCAGACGGTTGGCCACTTTCGCCGTTGCACCGGTGATAATAACTACATTTATATAAGGATAGTCGTTGGTTTTGTTGTTTAGAAGTTTGGTATTGGTTTTAAAAAATGGCCCGCGTAGGAGTGGACCCCCTGACCTCGCGGGGAACAAAAGGAATGGTCACCGCTGAGCCCGCATAGACTGTTCAAATATTTATAGAGTTTGGTTGTATTTGTTACACTGTTTTAAACCAAACCTTAACAAATGGCTAAATAAGCCAAAACAAACAAAAACCACCTCTAACAAACCAAACCAAAAGCTAAATGGAGACATCAGAGGAGTGTACGAGCTTATCAGGATGGTTAAGCCATTAATTTTTGTGGTTAAGCCTAATTAGGCAAGTTCTTTGTATAAAAGGAGGGGTATAGGCCTTGTTTTCACAAGTCCAGGTGGTGAGATAGCGAGAGAATGCTTGAGGGATTTGAAGACATTTCTGCACATCAGAGTAATGTCATGCTGCTGTGCTTGAAGGAGATAGTCTTGAAGCCATTGTAACTATTTTTGGAGCTAATCGGATCGGTCCTCCATTGGAGAGGGACCCGGAGACGTAGTCCTTAGGGACGAACTCCGTTATCAATTGTGGTTTTGTCTCTCTATTTCTTCTCTCTTTCTTTCTCAGTTCATTATCTTGGCATTTATTTTATGTTATGTTCATTTATTCATTTGAGCATTTAATTATGTAATCATTTATGTTAATCATTGTGATAATTGATCTTTTACGTTACGCATTCTGTAAGCAATTAGTCCTAGATCCTATATAGATCAAGTTGGTATCAGAGCTTTGTGTGTGGCTAGTATTGCATAAATTGAATGCTAACGAGATCCAGGTTGCAACGAGGCGAAGGAGAACTTGAAGAGTATAATCCAGAGATCGGAAGACGAAGAGCTAATCAATCATCACAGATGGAAGAGAAAGAAGGTGGACAAAGTTCAGAGCTTAGTGTCAAGGATTTCCAGAAGCTATTTCTTGACATGAAGGCGATGGTGGACGAACTTTATGCAGAAAAAAAGAAGCACAAAAAGGGAGGTTCTTCAAAGCACAAGAAGTAGGAAGATCAGAAAGACACAGAGGAGAAAATTCCGAAAACTCCTTCTCCTCCATCTTCTCCCTCTTCTTCTTCTTCCCCTTCTTCTCCTCCTTCTCCTTCTCCTCCTTCTAATGTAAATCCATTTAAGAGCAAGTCTAAGCCTGTAATTAAGCTTGATGTAAAATTTGAGTTACCTAAATACTGTGGGGAGTTAAATGCTGAGAAGTTAGACGATTGGGTCCAACAAGTAGAAGTATACTGTAGGATTCAAGGCCTAGTAGAAGATGCTTCTAGGATTCAATTAGCAACTCTCCTGTTGGGAGGTACAACTCTCACCTGGTGGGAGAGTAAAACTCGTGAAGAAATTGCTCGCCATGGTCAAGTTAATATGTCTTGGATGGAGTTTGTTGCTGCCCTTAGGAAACAATTCTACCCTTTAGGTTACATGCAACAGTTAACCATGAATTGGCAAACCTTTAGGCAAGGTAAGGGGCAGTCTGTCCAGGAGTATACTCATGAGTTTAGGAAACGGGCCATTGCTCTAAATGTTCCCTTGTATACCCAAGACACATTACTTAAGTATATTGGTGGTTTACATTCTTACCTTAGGCACACTATTTTGATGTTGAGTCCCAACAATCTAGACGAGGTGTCTGTTCAAGCTACTCATATAGAGTCAAGGGGTAAGAATACTTTTAGTGATAACTTTTCTAAGAAGCCATCTAAGTTTGAGGGTAAGTCTAAAGGGAAAGAAAAAGACAAAGATAAAGGCAAAGGGGAAGACAACTACACACTAAGAAAGAGGGTGAGGAACCCACGTGCTCCCATTGCAAGAAAGAGGGGCATGATGATTCAAGATGCTGGAAGCTTCATCCTGAGTTGAGGCTGAAAAGATATGGAGGTATAAAGATAAGCAGAGACTACTGCAGTGATTCAACAGGATCTTGGTTCTGACTCCGGAGATGAGACAAAGATTGTTGCTACCGGAATCCAAGGTAAAGGGAAAGGTATATCTCTCTCATCTGATGCAAGTTTTTCTAATGCCAGTGCAAGTACAAGTAAAGAATCTTCTCCTAAGGTTGATAAGCAAAGAAATGAATTGTTTCACATTCGTGTTGTAACAAAACATACTAAGATTGATACTTTGTTTGATACGGGTTCACAAGTCAACTTAATATCTGAAGAAGTTGTAAAGAAACTTAATTTTCTACAACACCTCATCCGAAACCATATCCACTTGGATGGGTTTGCGATGATGCTCAACTACAAGTAACTAAACAATGTAAATTGAGATTTGCTATCACTGCAAACTTTGTAGATGAGGTAGAAGTCGATGTGGTCCCTTTGGATATTTGTGGGCTTGTGTTAGGGAGTCCTTATCTTTATGATAGAAAAGCAATCTTTTATAGGGGGGAGAATAAGTATCATCTTTTAAAAGATGGGGTAGAATACATTGTACGGGCACATAAGGTGAAGACTAATCTTACACTAGTTAATGCTGGTCAAATGAAGAGGTTGGTCAACTCAAGTAAAAACTTTGTATTGATGCTTGTAAAAGCCAAAGAAGATGATAAATCTGAGGTATTGATGAACTTTGGAAGATCATGTAAGTCATGTAAAGAAAGTCTTTGATGTATTGAGAAAAGAAAAATTGTATGTAAAGATGTCTAAATGTGAATTTGCTAAGACATCCTTAGTGTACTTAGGCTATGTCGAGGGAGTGGTCAATTGAAAGTAGACCCTGAAGGTTGAAGCATAAATGGCCTAAGCCAAGTACAGTCACAGAGGTCAGAAGTTTTCTAGGTGCAGTTCAGTACTGGAGAAAGTTTATTGCAAATTTCTCTTATATAGCATCACCATTACATGCATTAACCAGTACAAGAGCAACTTTTCAGTGGGGAGGTCCACAACAGAAGGCTTTCGACACTTTGAAGGGAAAGTTGAGCACCGCACCAGTTTTGGCCTTACCAGATCTACATCAACCATTTGAGATCGAGACAGATGCGAGTGGGTTTGCCATGGGAGCAGTACTCATGCAAGGAGGTAAACCAATTTGCTACCACTCTGAAACTTTTTCAGGAGCAGTAAGTAACTATCCCACATATGATAAAGAACTTTATGCTTTAGTTAGAGTGTTAAAAAATGGAAACATTACATAATGGGGAAAGAACGGACCACACCGATCACCAAATTTACTCAATATTTGTACCACAAACTAAACCGCAAACAAAGTAAAGATTTGAGATGGGTTTTCTACAATGCCATTTGGTTATAAGTATAAAGGTACCCATAACAAAGTAGCTATATGCTCTGTACTCCTATGATGAATGCTTTGATAATCCTTCAGAATAGTTCTATGGTTCATGAAAGTTTTCAGGAACAATATGCTAATGATGAGAACTTTAAGGATATCTATGCTGCTTTAATGAATGGTAAACATGTAGAAGAGAAAGATTATTATGTGCAAGATAAATGTTATATCACTTGGGAAAATTATGTGTTCCAAAAGGTGAACAAGCACAGGTTATTAGAGAAGCACATATCTCATTGATTGCAGGACACTTTGGGGTAAACAAAACATTGACTCAGCTGCAGAAATATTGTTATTGGCCTCATATGCAAGAAACTGTAACTAAGTATATTAGAGGTTGTGTTATGTGTGCAACTAGTAAGCCTAGTAACAGGAAGTTGGGTTTGTACACACCTCTACCTGTACCTTCTCGTCCATGGGAAAGTGTGTCAATGGACTTTGTAGGGGGGTTACCATGTCTAGGAAGGGACATGATTATTTGTATGTAGTAGTTGATCGGTTAGCAAAATGTGTATCTTAATGCCATGTAAAAATCAAGTCACTGCTGAACTGACAGCTCATATGTACTTTCAATTTGTATGGGTTCATTTTGGGTTACCTACTTCTATTGTATCGGATCGAGATTCTCGATTCTTGGGGGAATTTTGGTCAACTTTGTGGGGACTCATGGACACCAAACTGAAGAAGAGTACAGCCTTCCATCCCGCAGACAAACAGGTTGAAACACCGTATAGTATTCAGAGGTTACTGCAGTAGCATCCCTAAGTTATGGATGAGATCTTCATTATGTGCAGCATGCCTACAACCATGCAGCACACTCTTCTACTAAGAGGTCTCCTTTTGAGACATGCTTTGGTTATGTGCCCAAGACACCGATGGATTTTCTTTTGGGAAAGATGATGTTGAAGATGGACGCCATGATGCAGAGAAGGCTTTGAAGTTCATCCGAAAGTCCAAGCAATTCATCAGGCAGTGGAAGCACGGTTGGAACAGAGCCAAGCAAAATACAAGGTTCGCCATGACAAGCATCGCACTGATCATCATTTTCAGGTTGGAGACAGAGTTTGGTTACATATCAGCAAGGAAAGGATGCAAGGTGAAGGTAAAAAGCTTAAGCCAATTAGATATGGTCCTTTTGAGATCCTTGAGAAGATTGGTACTAATGCCTTCCGCCTCAATCTTCCTCCATACATGCATATTTACTCGGTTGTCAATGTTGAGAATTTGAAACTATATGAGCCTCCAATGATCCTAGATGAAGTCTCAGACATTCAAGTTCCATTAGTTGATGACCTTTCACCAGAGTACATGTCAGAGTTGCCAGAAGATGTTATTCTCAACAGGAATGTCAGAACTTCACGAAGAGGAGATGTTGAGTACCTCAGAGTGGGCCTGAAGGGGATGCATCAAGGAAAAGCAAGATGGATGGAGATTGGTAAAGTGAGGAAACTTTACCCTCACTTACTTTCCAAGTAATCAAGCTTTCGGAGGTCCTAAAGCTCTCTAGTGGGGAGGCCTGATCCGGGGGACAATTTTTTAGTGGAAATTGAAGTGTTCCCAATACTCCATATTTCAGCTTCATTAGAAAGAGAATGACGTCTTGATTCCAATGCAACTTGAACGGGGCAAAAAGGACTCCGTTTGTGCAAGTTACGGCCGATCAAACTTCCAGTCAAACTGGCTTCAGAGGCATCCGAAGGGAAAAAAATAATCATCTTAGAAATTTATGGAACCAGCGTCATCACAAAGAGCTCGTCGAGACGATTCCAACGACATTCGTTTCGTTGAAATCCGACGTCGTATGCTCGAGTTACAAGCAGTCAAAGTTCGATTGACTTGAGGGAACAGAAGATGACGTCATCATACTGACGTGGCAGTCCGTACTGTACGGATTATATTGGAAAATTCTGACCCAACACGTGGCAAGTGACTCAGCTGTATAGACCAATCATGTGTTGACACGTGTCCGTCCGTACCAACCAACCGTCACTCCGTACTCCAACATGGCAGACAACTTGGCACCCAGTCATCCGCTTCATCAAAGGTCCAGTCAGCGTAAGGGATACACGTCAGATGTTTTGGTGAATAATAGACTGACACGTGGCATCGTGCAGTTGAACTGCTTTGGCCGGCGAGTAAGTTTGTTTCAACAAAATGTCTTACTTGGGTTTGAACCCCCGATCTCCCCGCAGACGGTTGGCCGCTTTCGCCGTTGCACCGGCGATAATAACTACATTTATATAAGGATAGCCATTGGTTTTGTTGTTTAGAAGTTTGGTATTGGTTTTAAAAAAGGGCCCGCGTAGGAGTGGACCCCCTGACCTCGCGGGGAACAAAAGGAATAGTCACCGCTGAGCCCGCATAGACTGTTCAAATATTTATAGAGTTTGGTTGTATTTGTTACACTGTTTTAAACCGAACCTTAACAAATGGCTAAATAAGCCAAAACAAACAAAAACCACCTCTAACAAACCAAACCAGAAGCTAAATGGAGCCATCAGAGGAGTGTACGAGCTTATCAGGATGGTTAAGCCATTAATTTTTGTGGTTAAGCCTAATTAGGCAAGTTTTTTGTATAAAATGAGGGGTATAGGCCTTGTTTTCACAAGTCCAGGTGGTGAGATAGCGAGAGAATGCTCGAGGGATTTGAAGACATTTCTGCACATCAGAGTAATGTCATGCTGCTGTGCTTGAAGGAGATAGTCTTGAAGCCATTGTAACTATTTTTGGAGCTAATCGGATCGGTCCTCCATTGGAGAGGGACCCGGAGACGTAGTCCTTAGGGATGAACTCCGTTATCAATTGTGGTTTCGTCTCTCTATTTCTTCTCTCTTTCTTTCTTAGTTCATTATCTTGGCATTTATTTTATGTTATGTTCATTTATTCATTTGAGCATTTAATTATGTAATCATTTATGTTAATCGTTGTAATAATTGATCTTTTACGTTACACATTCTGTAAGCAATTAGTCCTAGATCCTATATAGATCATTCTAAGACTGGGACTACTCCTTTGGTGGTCTTTTGGTCTATGGGTCTTTTTGTTGATGTGCTCTCTGTGGCCCTATTCTCCTTTGATTTTTTATTGTTGAGGCCATGTTCTCTCTGGCTACGTGCCTTTGGTCCCTCTTTGTTGAATATGTTGTTCTTCCTCTCAGTCTCTAGGTGGTTGATGTTGGGGTGTGTGGTTTTCTTGTGGGTAGAATTGCTTATTTTGTTGGTTCAGTTTTGGTTTGTTGTTGGGTTTCTGTCTATGGAAAATCAGAAAAGTTCTTTTGGGAATATTGTTAAGGTGGACTACTGGTTTGTTTCTGAGATTCTTTTCCTTGTCCACAGTTTATTTTTGGTGCAGTGTATACCGAAGGATGATATGGTTGCATGCTTGGCTACTATGTTAGATTTCCCCCTGGTCTTATGGAGGTGGACCTCCCTCAGTTGTTCTTATGGAGGTGGGAAGATCTCCTATGGAGGTGGAGGTGGAGGGTGTAGGTTATTTTTAGATGTGGTGGTCTTGCTGCTTGTAGCATCCTCTCTAATAGAGGGGAGCTCAGGCCTATTGAGGTGGCTTTGGGTTGGTATCCTGTTCCTAGAATGCTTTGAAGGAGATGTTGCTAGAGCTGTCCATGGATGAGATAGGTTCTTTGTTGGTGTCCTACACCATTAAATTAGTTTTCTTTCTTGGCTCTTTGGTTCCTTCCAAGAGTGGTTGGTGTGTTATTGCCTACCTGGTGCAGACAGTTTCCTTGTATCTCTATGGTGGGTTTTTGATCCTAGGTAAAATCAGGTGGCTTACATTGTTTGTGATTAGGGGGTTGAAGGTGTCTTACACCATTATGCAAATTATCTTTCTTAGCTCTGGGATGTTTACTATGAGCGGCGGGTTTGTTGATGCCTGGTGGATGCAGGCAGGGTATGTGAATATCTAAAAGGCTTTCTAGTCTTGGTTAAAACTAGTTTGTTTAAGGGTCTCAAGTCCTTAACTATTTGTTTGTTGCAGCGTGTGTATTCATGAGTTATCTTTAGTGGATGTTGTGGGGATGTTGTTGGTTTATGATGTATTTTAATGCAACTTGTTTACCTTTGTTATGGGTTTCGGGCCCCATCAAAACCCATTTTTTACCCTTAATCAAAACGGTGTACAACACCATATCCCAAAATTCTCCCACTTGTTGTATACACTGCATAAGGAATCAATACATGAAATACATCATCATAGCCATACATTAAACCACATGAATCTCCAACATGCTCTCATGCTCCATTAAGATACTTGCAATAAGAACAAAGTGACCACCATCTCAAGCAAGAACTCCTCTCATCCTCATATGTGCCACCTATGGAAGAAAAGTAACATTCCAAGATGAAGATGCACCAATCCAAGAACACAAGCATCAAATCCAAGTCAATAGCAAAGGCTCTAACCAAGCTGTTGTCATGAATAAAAACCCACATGATCAGAAATAGCATCCACAACACATGCTAATACATCCAACCATCCATACCTCCTAGGTATCAACAACATCAGTAAACTCATACCAAGAACATATGCAACCCATAAACCACAATCACAATCTCCCTATATCAAGCCTATCAATGAAGAACATACATATCTAGGAAATCCCACTACATGGGTAATGTCAAAGCATATCAAGTCTACCAATCAACACTATATCAAGGTGTGATAAATAATCAACAATGAAGTACCAAGAACAATAACAATGATCCATGTACATGCAAGCCAAATAGTTGTATACTCTCACAACATGTCATCACCATCCTCCCAAATCATATGAACATGAACCTCTAGGAAGGAACCATGAAGAGAGAAAACCTATAAACCAAAACATGTCCTACCAACACCTCAAAAGTGTTATGTTGTGTCAAGTATGATATCCTAACAACCCCAAATGAAAAGCCTCAACAACACCCAAAACAACATTCAATCTCTTAGATCAAACAACATATGAAACATGTAACAATTTCAACCATGGATGTAAGCCTCTCTAATCAAGAATATCAAACTTAGAGTATCCATTCCCAAAATAAGAAATCATCCCATAGAACATCTCCTAAACTCCTCGTCAATGAATGATAACATAAACTCAAATGCACAAGGAAATAATCGTGCCAAACATCCATCAAATGAATCCTCCAGAACTAACTAACCATAGATCAAGATCCATATCCATGAAATATAATAAACATAAACTCATGCTAAAAAATCCTCAAATGAGTCTCCAAAATCAATCACCATGACTCTACTCAATCCCATGAGAAATCAAAGCATGAAACATAACACATTTGAAAGAAATAATGGGAAAATACCTCTCAAATGATAATTCTCCAAGTAGACCAAGAGTGGGGAATGAGAATGCTTCTCCAGGATAACCAAGTCATCATGACTCACTCCAAGAACAATCTTCTCTATCAGTACATCATGAACTCATGTCCATATCCAAGTGAAATCTCCTCGATCTTCCTATTGAAACCTCCAAAGAATGACTATCTCAAGAAAATTTCTCTAATCACAAGAGAACTCCAACCTCACCCACATATCCAAGTATCCATGAGCACCTATAACCAATCAATACATTTCAAACTCCAAATGCAACATAGCACCATCATGAAGTAATCAAGCAAATCATCAATGTACTCAATACCAAAAGAGAACCACCAAGATCAATGTCAAAGATCCAACCACAAAATTGAGAGCCTATCATGACATCATGATCTAACCATCTCCTCCTAGGAGATCACATGCACCAATGCATACATATTTGTATCAAGAGAACACATATACCATGCTAAAACTCTAAACTAGTATCAAGATTAAACCACGAATAATATCAAAACACTTTAAACCAAGAACCCACATCTCCAATCACATGAAGATAACCATCACCAATGATGCATCCACATCACTTCCAACAACTCCCATTGAACCATGATACCAAGCTACACATGGAATTGGGACAACCATCCCCTCCATGAAGATCATCCAAGTCTACACACAAAACTAAAATGTTGGTAACATCAAGTGAAACTAAGATCTCCAATCTAATAAGATACATACAACCGCCATCAAACCATCAAGAACCAATCCTACACTACCAAGTCATCACTGTCAAAAGTTCCCACTGAAAGTGTATAACCAATAAAATGCAACCAAGATATCATGACATCATGATCAAACCACATGTTACAAATTCCATCACCTATATAATCAAGTATTCTAACCATCTATCCTCTCATCCCAAAGCAACATACCAATGCACAAATGACCACATACAAGGTCAACTAACAAAATTTGCATCAACACTAAACCAATCTCATGGATATAGACAGTCCACACTGAGTCATACCACTACAATAAAATGGGTAGCTAATCCACAAACCTGCATAACTTGTGATCAAAACAATGAAGCATGCAAACTCATCATCACATTACTAACCTACAAACCAAGATATCAAAGAAGATAATCCTGTAGACATCAAGAATCAAACACCAAATCAACCATAGATCTTATTTTCCAAATATGTCCACGAATGAGTAACCATAGTCAAGGAACCAAATAAGCATCAAGGAGATAAGAACCTCCTAATACAAAACCAAAACACCACCAAACAACCACATACATGATCATGTTGTGCCAATACATAAATATACTTGCATACCCATGACACCATAATCATATCCATCATTGTACCTGCACTCAACTATCACCCATACGAGACTCCTAATCTCCACTCATGTCAACCCATGTCCTCAAAATTGAAAACATGTGTACCTATCACCATCAAAGTGAAACTATGAAAAACACCTAAAAACCTATACCAGGAAACACCAAACTGATAATTAGCTATACCATCATAAATATCATATAAAAACATGTAGTCCCTCAAGGTTTCATCTCTTGATTCGTTCAGATTCTCACACAATCACACCCTGAATCTCAGGCACCTATGAGTGATCAAACAATTACCAAACTCATCTAGCACCAAAAATTAATAAATAATTTGATCCACTATGTAGTGTGATGTACATGCTCTCCAACGCCTATTCAAAATGAAAAATATGATTTTGTATGCAAAAGTTATGCTCAAAATCGTGCAACCGAGAACATCTGAATTCCAAGTCCCAAATACTTATCAAAATAGTAAAATCATGGACCAAACCTATACCACTATGTAGCACTTGAAACCATCTTTCCAATAAGTATAAGAAGTAAAAAAATATGACTCCTTAGGCAAAAGTTATACTAGTTTGAGAAAAATTTCCAATTTCACTATATGGCAACACTTAGGTGGACCCTAATGATGAGTGTTTTCACATTGCACAAAATAGATAAAACACAAGTGTTATATCTATGTTGTGCAGTGTTAAAACACTCATCAATAGAATTAGTGCTAGAAGGAGGGTTTTCTTGAACAAAGTTGGAGCATATAGGGTCGTTCTCTCAAAGATTCTACAAAGCACTCAAATCTACACCTTATAAGGGAGAGTTTCAAGAACTAAAGACCCCTACCAAGGATAGAAGATCCAATAAAGGGGAAAGTTCATCCTCAACACCACCTGTCATACCCACTTGACCTCCAACTCCGACTTCTTCGTCTTCCACATCTTCATCCTCATCTTCATCTTTAGATCACACTCAGATTGCTATGCCTCAACCATTACCACCCCCACCTCCACCAATGGATTGGTTTGCAAACAACCCATCACCCCTTGCATTCAATGACTATCATGAGATACCAAAGAATATTGAAGGATTCTATTCTAAGTTCTTTACTAATGACCCTAGCTGGACTGTAGAAGAACACACAAAAATATTTGAGGAAACCCTTAAGGACAGGGTGATTGAACACCAAGATGTTTCCTGTAGGATTTTTCCATACTCATTAGGGGAGGAAGCTTTTTATTGGTATATTCATCTTCCTGTTGGGTCAATCACAAATTGGGATACTATGAAAGAATCTTTTCTACAGAAATACATAGTCCCAATAATCCCTTCTGAGTTATACAAACAATCTATAGCCATTAAGAGAGAAATATATGAACCTATAATTAACTTCAATAATAGATTTCACCAAGAATATACTAGATTATAGGCTCCTTATACTATCAATGATGCCTCAGCCAAGTTAATGTATTGTGAGGCCCTAGATTTCCCCACCACAAAGGGCCAACCCAGGCCTACAAGACTTAATAGCCATGTATGCGTAAGAAGTTAAGGCAAGTGTTGATTTAGGACAACACCTGATAGGCCCACTTCCTTCATTGGGCCCAACTGTAAATCTTGGATAGATTTATGGATTGAATCAAGCCTTAGCTAACTACACCCCCATAATGAATCAAGTCCCTCAAATGCAAATAGTGCCACACCTAGGCCCTTAATTGAATCAAGCTCCATTGATTCCTAGTTACTTGCAGAACTCCAATCCACCAACCTATTCACAAAATCCCAATATACCATCTTACCTACAAAATTATGAAGTACCCCCTTATTTGTAGAATTCTTCTATAGCACACCCTATGTATCTTCAAAATTCTACTCTATCTCAAGCTACAACGGAGAAGGATCGAATAGATGAGTTGGTTGAACAAGTTAAGAAGTTGTCCACTAAGGTTATATACCTCAAAAATAAAAATAATTAGTTGTAGGCCTCACATAAAATATTCAAGCTAATTACAATCATGATCCAATCCAAAGCTCAAGACAAAATTTTGAACAGAAGCAAGGGAAGAGATAGAAATAGGAAATGGAAAACTAGGCCCAACAATGGAGGAGTTCCTACCCCACTCGATCCACCAAAGAAGTCTAAAAATTCATCTGGAAGGGGTGTATTTGGCTGAAGCTACACTATTTGGGTGGTGCAGGATCCACAACACTAACAAGCATTTTGAACTTGACTATCCATAATTTCAAACTATTGCCACCATATTTTATATGGAGGTGCAGATTGTTGTAGGCAATGATAGTTCAACTAGACATGAGATTGTACCCTCAGACCCTTACGATTTGGTAATGGTGGTGAATCAAGCCCTATTTCCTCAAGTCGAAGATAATGAATCAGACGAGGAGTCTATAGAAAGTGATGCCAAATTATAAGATGTATGTAATGAGGAGACTATTTCTCAGTTGTTTGATACAAATGCAAATGGTCCTAGAGATGAGGAAGTTCAAATGGAAGATAAAGTTCAATGTTCCATCAACGTACAATGCCTTACAATTTGCAAAATAGGCAAGTTGGTGGCCCATTCACTACTTCCATACCACCAAACAACTTCAACATACCTTCTGATTCAAACACAAGTAACAATCCTTCTTCTCCTAAGGTACTAACTAAGTATCTCACTAAAGGTGGTCAATCAGAGGCTGAAGTTGATCAAATGAGAGAGTATGTGGTGGAAGAGTTAAAGAAGGTAAAGGTTGGTCTATCTATCTTTGAGTTATTAAGAGTGCATGCAATTAGAAACACATTTTCAAATTGCTAAATGAGACTGCACAACCAAAATCTTCACAAGATACAACCGCTAAGAAAGTTACATTCAACACGATTGAAAATGAACTAGTACTCAAACAAGTTGTGGGTAAAGATCAAGACAAGGAGCCAACCAAATACAAAGGCAAGGAAAAGGAGAAAGACAATGCTCAAGTCTCCCAAGTAGATACTCTAGTAAGTTTATTTCAAGGAAAGCATGAGGTTCCTCCCTTCTTGCTGACCATTCATTTATTTGGAAATAATTTAGACAACTATTTGTTGGATTCGGAAGCCTCCACCAATATTATGCCCTTTTCAATATGTAAGGCCTTAGGCATTACTATCACTCCCTCATGATGAAAGTTCACACAATTAGATAAGATGGAAGTGAGTGTGGTAGGAGAATTAAATAGGATTCTTGTTGGCCTCCTACAATGATTTCATAACTAAGCCTTTATAGCCATGATTCAGAGACTAGACATCTAACTTGAATAGCCATTCAATCATCATGAAGGTTCATTTAACTTGTCAACCCAGGGAAGCGAACTTGAAATGGGTTAGCACTATATGTGCACTAGGGGCTCAAGTAGTCATTGTGTTCTACAGCTAAGAAACATAATACTGAAAGTAAATTGCTTCAAAGGAAATAAAGCAAATTTTGAACATCAACCAACAACTATGCTTATGCTGAAATACAGAGCAAGAATGAAAAATATAAGCAAAAAATAGGGGACTACTCTGTCTGCTTTGGCTGTAGGAACAGTCACAGAATATAATTCTAGTAGCTGCAGGAATAGTCAATACCATATTTCTAACTAAGTACGAAACAACAAGTAATACTAAACTAATGCTAAACTAAGAAGATGGAATACTCACTAAGTGGGCCCCCTTAGATAAGTATCCTCTAAAATAACAAGAACTTAGATGCTTGAACTCATAACTTTATTTTATTCATTGGAAATCATGCATACAAAGAGTAATACATCTATATCACTAGAACTAGAAAATGAGAATACAATGTAAAATTGTGCAACCTCTTGAAGAAGGAGCATCAAACTATTATTTATACTACAGCTAAACAAGGTAGTCAACTCCATGACTGGGAGGACGCCATTTAGGGAAAATAGGGAAAAGTGGAGCGATGGCAGTTATGCATGCATGGAATCTGGTCAGACATGCAAGTCAAGCACAGATCCAGCACAGCAGTAATGCCCATGCATGCTCAATCATTAAGTTCCACTACAAAGCGATTACGTTCAATTGCATGAAGAATCTTTGCTGTCGGTTGCCTTTGACTTGGAGTGATTTCTTAGTTAGATGTTATGGTGCATGTACAGCTAGCGGTGTCTTCCTTAACTTGGCATATTGAATCTACATGTCAAGGTTACTATGCATAATAACTGCACATCAATAACCACTCTAAGAAACATTCATTAATCACATGAAAAATCAATATAGATGACCCACATATTGTGCCAAATATCATTAAATCTTGTAGAGATAGGATAATGTCAAATGTCAATGGTTTGAGGGAAACATTATGCCAATACCAAAACTTAAGCATTAAAGTCCATGAAATCTATGAGCAAATAGACTATAGATTCTACCCAAAACTAGACCAAAAATTGGGCTCATCACTCCCCCCAACCTAACATTTTGTTGGTCCTCTAGCAGGGGAATAGTTGTTCTTCTACCTGGTCAAGGCTCTAAAATTTGCAATTGAGAGTTGTCTGACATTAGTGGCTATAGTACGTGAGTCAGGATCCCAATAGAATCCTCCCAATCTATCAAACCTATTCCATCTCTGGCTTTTTGCAGCAATGTCACACTGGTAGAATCTAAAATTTGGCATGGGCCACATGAGCATGGGTGGTTGAAAATTCAGGGGAAGCCAATGTCATCCCTGAATTCTCCCAATCTAAATATGTCTCTCAATTCTTTTTAATGTTGCAACATAATTGTGGATGGAATGAGGCTCAGCATATTTCAGCTCATTAATCAAACTATTTCATCTCTGGGATAAACATCTCCTCACGGTTTCCTCCTTTGCTATTGTTTTTACCTCATACTCAGTGTAAACTGCCTGAATCCAAGGCATAATCCTATTACCATAGCTTGGTCTGAGCAGCATTCTACTCCATTCTCTGTAAATATCTCTTGGGTTGCTTGATTCAACTCTAATAGGCAGAGGGATATCAAAATCCAATTGTTTATAAGCACCATGTTGTTGTCCCCAACTTATCTCATTTTGTACCCAAGACATGAATGCTCTCAATTGAACATCCCAAACATACAGCAATGGGTTCCAATCATGGTCTTTTGTGACAACATAGTTATGTAAATAAAATTCACATAGAAAATTATTCATTTCAGGGGAGGCAATCCTATAAGCATTGAAAAATTCCATAGGGGTATCAATAGAAGGATTCAAACCTAAGCCAAGTCTTGACATCTTAAAAGAGAGATACTTCTCTTTCAGGAGCAGAGCATACAACCTCGAGGGTTCTACATTCTAGAATCTTTGGTGCCAAAGCTGCCATATCATCTACCCTCTGCTTCAGGGTAGCAATTTCTGCATCTTTTTCCTCAATCTCTTCGTCCTTCTGTTGAATTTCCTCCTTCAACTTTCATTTTTCCTTTTTCCATTTTCCTCCCTTCTTTGTATCTATTTCCATAAACTCAGAATTGCTGCATTTACTATAAAACTAGGAGGATTATGAATGCCTACTAGTCTTTTTGTTGATGGCACTATTTGCATGGACTCAGGTTGTCTAGTTATCTCTGGCTATAAGGGTGTTGTTTCTTCTTCCTTTTGTTGCAGGGACTCTTGTTCGTGTAGGAACTCCTGCTCCAGTTCTGGCTATTGTTGCAGAACTTCATGTTGCAAGACCTCTTGCTCATGCTTCAGGAAGTTATGATTTTCCTCCAATTCTTTTGCAATGCTAGCAAGATCACCAGTGTTATGTTTGTTGCTCTCTTAAATATGTCTTCTTCTTCTTCAATTTTCTCCTACTCCATTGGAGCTTCAGGATCCTCATGTGAGGTCTCACCAGGTTTAGGGATATCCTACAGAGGCATACTAGTCATAGGCCTAGCTAGTCTTGATTTTCTGGGAGTTCTTTCATGTTTTCCTTTGGTTGCAGGATGAATAGTATTAGCCTTCCTCTTTTTTAGACTTGGCACTTTTATTTCTACAAGCTATGTTTTAGGCTTCCCTTTTCTCATTTCTACCTCTCTCCATTATGCCCTAGTTTTCATGAGGGTTTCAAGTGGAACTTCATCATTAGAATCTGAGGAAGAGCTTTCTTTTTCTGAGTGCTCTGTTCCATAAGAACTAATTTCTATAGTTTCCTCAGCTGCAGGAGGATTCATGCTAGAGCCAGCACCAGAGGTTGAAGCACTTGGAATGGCTTCAACAGTGCTTACTCTCCTACTAGACCTACGAGATTGAGGTATAGCCCTAGGTGGCAAATGATCAACATTGAAAAACTCTTCCTGACAGTAATTTTGATCAACTTTAACAAATTCTTCCCAAGTCATTCCAGAAACATCATGCAGATATTTTTAAACTAGCAATTTAATCAAGCAATGGTGGGAAACAAAATTATCCCTACCTTTCTGGGTCTCGACTGCCATGATTGAGAGAAGATTGTATAGCACATTGGGCACATTCATCATCCTCTTGTGCCTGATGTGATTCAAAATCTTGAAGTGGACAGAATGCAAATTTGACTGGAAACCCTCACAAGTGATGTATTTGATGACATACACAACTATTTTCTTCCATGGCTCGGGCAAAGAAATTATTTTTGCACCCTACTTGTCTATGCTATGTGGGGGGTTGTTTGGCTCTGTGAATTCAGCCTTGGCTAACCTAGCATCTTTGGAAATAGGGTAATTTTCACCATCAGCAGGTAACCTTGTAACTTCTACAATTCTTTCCTCTGTTGCCACAACTTCTAACCCTTTTACTATGGCTTTTCCTTTTAAAAATGTTTGGGAAAATTCAAGGGCAATGCCTTCATCAAAACCATCCAACTTCAAAAAGTAATCTATCCAACCACAATTTTGAAATTCAGCCAGGCATTATGCATCCTGCAGTAAAATATCATGCACCATGGGTTCGTTTCAAACTAACCCACCTCCCATTGTGTGCAATCAAACAAATGCTTTGCAAATTATTTTCCTACAATTCTCCTTCTGAAAATCAAATGCACTTCCTTGCAGTATCTGCTAATTTCCAGTGCCAACATCGATTGAATTTCCTTTTTTTTGTTTTGTCTTTTTGCAACTCAAGATTACGACAAGGCAATAATGGAAAGAAAAGGAGTCATAAAGGGAAATTATGATAGGAAGAATTGGCGGTTGCAATTATTGTCACTTTACGCATGCAAGT
Source organism: Sequoia sempervirens (assembly GCA_007258455.2). Classification (NCBI taxonomy): domain Eukaryota; kingdom Viridiplantae; phylum Streptophyta; class Pinopsida; order Cupressales; family Cupressaceae; genus Sequoia; species Sequoia sempervirens. The sequence goes on along the minus strand of VDFB02031128.1, from coordinate 62,531 downwards.
CGTTCTCTTACTTGGATTTCAAATCAACTCATTTTAAAATTTCTAACGCAGCCTAATATGATTTGACACATGGATAATAAAATATTTGCATCTTTTTGTTCCCCTCCCCCTAACCTAAATTTGGACATGTGTCCACACATGTGAGATGGGAGTTGCAATTGACAGGAAATGATGGAATTTATGAAAATAGCTATAATAATGTACAATGATTAGATGAACGTACTTAAAATAAGATTAAAGATAGAAATTAATGCGCACATACTTGAATGTGTGGAAGATTTGATGCAAATATCATAGATAAAGTAACACTCACCTTGTTGGAAAATGGATTGAGTAATGAATGAAGATGAGGTGGAAGAGAGAGAAAGGTGGTGATGGATGGGTGGATGGACGGATGATGAAGAAATGGAATTCCACGCAAGTGAAAGTATTTATTATGGAAAATGTAGAAGTTGAAAAACCAACTTCATAGTCCCCAAGAATCACCTGCAAGCAATCAGCTATCACATGCAATAGATATTCAGAACAAAAAAGAAGAGATGTTCTGTAAAACCTCAGAGCCAATATGTGCAAGCAAAAACTAGAATAATGATTATTGAAAGTAATTGTTTTACAAATAATACAAAAGCCTTCAAAAGGAAATCATGCAAAAAAGCAATACATGCACAACCCTAATCTTATCTTGAGCAAAAAGACAACTCAATAGATAAGGATAACAATTATCCTAGGAATTAAAAAATGCCTAAGTAAACTTATGCTAAAGTGTAATTAAATAATTAATTACACCAACACCCCCCCATAAGTGCAACTTAGGGAGAAGAAAATTATTATGCAAGAGATGAGTCCCAACAACAAGGCCTGATTAGGTACCCATTTACAAATGCAATACAAACTAAATCAAACGGGGTAAAGGAGAAAACCGCATGGGAACAAAACTTCTCCCCAAAATAGAATGCAAACTAACTAAGTGATGAAAGATGGAGGACTCCATAAGACCCCCAAGTACACCATCCATCACAAAGATACATGAAAGAACGCCCCCATAAGAGACAAAGAAAGAGACAATAGATCCCCCTCAGAATGAAGTAGCTCCAAAGGAACTAAAGAAACTGCATCTCCTGAAAGAAGTGAGAGGGAAGAGACCGAATGGATGCAATCTATGAATGTGAGGTAGGTGTAGCCCAAGATGTCTCAATAGAAGAAGGTGTGACCTCAACAAATGAAGAAGTCAAAGTAGGTGAAGACTGAATAGAAACCTCCAAAGATGAATGATCAACTGGATCCTGTTGCACTGAAATAGAAGAAGCCACATCGGTAGCCACAACAGCAGCAATAGGAGGAGGAGGAGATGGAATGGATGGCTTGAGAACATAATCTGAAGTGAGAACACCAATGTTCAAGAATCCAAATCTCTCCTCTGAATGATGATGCACACTAGAAGTGTGAGGAACAATTGTAGGAACAAAAGCACCATTAGTAGCAAAATCGGTAAAGGAATACAACTAAGATGAGTGATCCACTATCCCAGTAGCAATAACTACTCTACTCTCCAAGTCTCTGATGATAACTGAATCAGGTGTGAACTCCACAGATCTCTTAGTTCCTCCATGAGTGATCTGATAAATGGAAAGAAGGTTGTTTTTCAAGTGAGGGACACACAAGACATCCTGAAAGGAGTGGTCCCCAAAACGAATAGACCCCTTCCCTGTAACACTCATGTAAGTGTTGTTTCCCATCAAAATGGGAGACATAGTGCAAGGCTCAAAGGAAGTGAACATAGACTATGAAGATGCCATATGATGAGATGCTCTTGAATCTAGAAGCCATCTCCCTGATCTAACACCTGAAGAAACATAAAGAGCATGTCCCTTCATATCTGATGAAGTATGTAAACTAGTTGTGCCCCTGTAATGCTACTCTAAAGAAGAAGAATGAGGAGAAGAAGATGATGCAAACATCCGAGAAGGAAAATCAATCTGATGTTTCTGAAGATGTTTCAGCTCATCAATATCCTTCCTGTAACAATTATGTTTTGCATGTCCTTCCCTCTTGTAATATGCACATGTAGTATTCTCCTTCCTAGATGATTTCCCCTTAGAAGAGGAGGATGAATTTGAGGACTCCTTTTGTTTCTCATGAGGTTTGGAATCCTTTTGTTTTTGTTTCTTTCCTTTGCCTATATAAGCCTTCTGATCTTTGGGCTCTTGTGATGCAATAAGTGTCTGTGATGAAGAAGGTTTCACCATGCCCATGCTAGCTAACTTAGCTTGCTCTCGAGTGAGAGATGAAGCAAAGTCATTAAGAGATGGCATAGTGAATCTCGTACCAAGTGCATCCCTAGTGGCATAAAAGGTAGATACAAAAATTGAATAATCTGGTCCAAGCTTAGAAAGAATGGACAATATCAACTAAGAGTATTCCTTCTGAACACCACACTGTGACAACTGTAATCTAAGAGACTTGAGTTTGGTGAAAAACTCCTAGATGCTATCAAAATCCCTAGGATTTAAGCCAATAAGCTCATTCTCTAACTGAAACCCTCTCATAGTATCCTGCTTCCCAAACAAAGACTCTAAAGTAGTCCAAATCTCATTGGGTGTAGTACAAGACTCAATATGAAAAAGAAGGCCAGAAGAAAGAGATAGACATAATGAACCATAAGCTTCATCACATCTATTAAACCACTTTCTCTTTTCAGTAGCACCTGTAGGTTCAATTTTTGTACCTATGGTTACCCTGTACAACCCTTTGTGTTTCAAATGAATCTCCATTTGTTTTTTTCCAACCAAAATAGTTGAATGGAGTAAGGGGTGCAATATTATGTGTATCCATGATAGAAAATAACAATATATACTCTCAAATAAAAAAACAATGCTCGTTGATCTAAAAAAATAGCCTGATTGCATGCTTCCCAAGAAAATGACTAAAAAGGTAAAGGTTGAGATCAAACAAGAATATCAGATACCTGGTAAAAAAATATAAAAAAATAGGTCTAAGATATGTGTAGAGCACTGAACCAACTTTCTAATGCCTATTTGTTTTCACAAAACGGAGCCAAGACGCAAAAGTTATGCCTCCCGGAGTGAAAACAACAGCTTTTGGATTTAACAGGCAAAAAAGGCATCAAAATGGAAAAATCAGAAGAAAAAAAATGACCTACACCACTAGATCTAGCGTCGAATCGGTGATATATCATTTTTGAAAAAATGACGTCGTATGCAAAAGTTATGAGAAAACAAAAAAAAGGCCTATAAAAGGAACTTTTAGCACTAAACAGGGGCAAAAAAATAGCTCCTTCAACTTTAGCTCCCCATTCTACATATGACTGCCACTGGTGCTTAGGGGCTAAAAGAAAGCACCAGGTCATGGATGTGACCACCTGCAAACCAGAGGGGCTTAAACTATGGGCGGGGGTTGGGTTGGGGCTCCTAGTCTCCTATATGACCATGGGCTTGACCAAGCAAGCCCTCAGGGGTTGAACGGGGTGGTGAGTGGCGAGGTCTAGTGGTCGGCGGGTGGCGGATGAGCTGAGGATTGGTGGCCACTTGGCGACGTAGGGGTGGCACTCTGATACCATGTAGAAGTTGAAAAACCAACTTCACAGTCCCTAAGAATCACCTACAAGCAATCACCTATCACATGCAACAAATATTCATAACAAAAAAGAAGAGATGTTTTGTAAACCCTTAGAGCCAATATGTGCAAGCAAAAACTAGAATAATGATTATTGAAAGTAATTGTTTTACAAATAATACAAAAGCCTTCAAAAAGGAAATCATGCAAAAAAGCAAGACATGCACAACCTTAATCTTATTTTGAGCAAAAATACAACTCAACAGATAAGGATAACAATTATCCTAGGAATTAAAAAATGCCTAAGTAAACTTATGCTAAAGTGTAATTAAATAATTAATTACACCAATAGAAAGTACGTACCTCAATTAGGCTGAAGGAGGGACACTAGGTCCACTACCTTCAGCTGTAGGAAGCTCTGAGTGCTAGGTGAATTATTGCAAGAATTCTTCTTTAGAAGCTGGCTTATGATATAATCTGAGGCGATGATCATTGACAAGTAATTTGAACCTAACAGGGTCAATGGTGGTAAGCTGAACAACTCCATTGGGAAAGACCTTAGCAACTTTGTATGGTCCTAGCCACCTTGTCTGCAATTTTCCTACATTGTCCTGGTATCTTGAATCATAGAGCAAAGCCTAGTCTCTTGGTTTAAACTTCTTGTCCTTAATAAATTTGTCATGCCACTTGATTCTCTGATTCTGCACTACTTCTGTATGTTGCTCTTCTTTTTCCATCCAAAGCATTTAGTTGCATGATTCTTTCTCTCTATGCTTCAGAGATATCCATCCCTAAATCCACTATAGTTCGTAGAGTTTTATGTTCAAATTCAATTGGAATCATAGTTGTCTTTCCATACAACTCGAATGGAGTGAAGCCTATAGTTGTTTTCCATGTTGTCCTATAGGCCCAAATAGCTTCAGGTAATCTGTTTGCCCAATCTTTCCTATGGATAGCTACTATTTTAGTTAGAATGGCTTCAATTTCTCTATTTGTTACCTCAACTTGGCCATTAGCCTGGGGGTGATAAGGAGTAGACTTTTTGTGCCTTATATTGTACTCATTCACCAATGCTGCACAACAAGAGTTGATGTGAATTGTGGCCCTTGATCAGTCACTATTTCTCTTGGAACTCCATATCTTGTGAAAATCTCCTCATAAAGAAATTCTGCAACCTTGTTATCTCTTGCATGCTTCATGGCCTTAACTTCTACCCATTTTTTTACATAATCAGTGCATACCAATATATAAGACTTACCATTTGATGGAGGGTCGATTGATCCCACAAAATCCAATCCCCACTTGTCAAAGGGTGTGATAACTATCTGAGGGAAAAGTGGCATCTCATCGGATCTGGTTGGTCTGCCCATTCTTTGACATCTATCACATTTTCTGGTATACCTTCCTACATCCTTGTGGAGTGTTGGCTAGTAATATCCTATGTTCAAATTTTTCATTGATGTCCTTTTGGATGCAAAGTGTCCACATGGTTCATTATGACATGCATGAAAAATGTCATATGTCTCATCTTCTCTCATACATCTTCTCATGACATGGTTAGGTCCAATATAAAACAAACATCCAACAATCCAAGAGAAAGGAAATGATTTTTCAATGAGTGTCCTTTTCTCTTTTGGGGAGAAGTGAGAAGGAATTCTACCTATAACCAAGTAATTGGCTATGTTGGCATACTAGGGTATTTGTACACTGAGAGAGAATAGATTCTCATTAGGAAAAGAGTCATCTATGGGCTGATTGTCTTTTGATGTAGTTAGCCTTGAAAGAAAATATGCAACAACATTAACCTTCCGTGGCTTATCTACAATGGTTATATCAAACTCCTACATCAACAATAACCATCTTTCCAATCTACCTATGATCAAAGGTTTATTAATCAGATATCTAATGGTTTCATGATTAGTGTGCACAAATATTTGGTAGCCCGTTATATAATGTTTGAATTTTTTTAGTGTATAGATTACTACCAACATCGCTTTCTCTGTCACTATATAATTGAATTTAGCTCTTTGCAAATTTTTGTTGACAAAGTAAATAGCATTTTCAACAGCTCCCTCTTTTTGTCCTAAGACTGCTCCTATGGCATAATCTGATGCATCAGTGTGAATGTGGAAATGAAGCTCCCAATTGGGACCCTTGAGTACACAAGCATGAGTCAAAGCTGCCTTTAAGTCAAAAAATGCCTTGTCACAAGCTTCAATCCACTAAAATTCAACATCTTTAGTGAGAAGGGTATACAATGGTGTTGTTACCTTGCTGAAATCCTTGATGAATTGCCTATAATATCCTGCATGTCCCAAGAAACCCCTAACGTCCTTCTATTTTGCAGGTGTAGGCAGATTTGTGATTACCTCAATTTTTGTAGGATCTACTTGAATTCCCTTGTAGGAGATGTAGTGGCCAAGAACTACACCTTCTTGCATCATCATAAATCACTTTTCACTATTTAAGGACAAGTTTTGATCCTCACATCTCTGTAGGACTCTCTTCAGATTTTCCAATGCTTGATCAAAATCAACACCATAAGTGGTGAATTCATCCATATAAATCTCCATGCAATCATGAGAAATGTTTGAAAATATACTAATGACTGCCCTCTGGAAAGTTGCAGGTGCATTGCACAAGCCAAATGGGAGTATCAAATAGGCATAGGTCCCCCGTGGATAGGTAAATTTGGTCTTCTCCTGGTCTTTTGGTGTAATTTGGATCTGGTTGTAGCCGTTAAATCCATCTAGAAAAGAGAAGTATTGCTTTCCTGCAAGTGTGTCCAAAATTTGATCAATGAAGGGTAAAGGAAAGTGATCCTTCTTGGTGGTAGCACTAAGCTCTCTATAATCAACACAAACTCACCACTTCCCTTCTTTCTTGGGCACAATCACTAATGGAGACACCCACTGACTATCTAAAATGGGATAGATAAATCATGTATCTAGTAATTTCTGCAGTTCTCCTTTCACAATTTCTCTTAGTGTAGGGTTAATCCTTCTTTGTGGTTGTCTTACTGGAGTGCAATCATCTCTGATATAAATTTTTTGGGTACAAAGTTTAGGATCTAGTCCCTTCATATCATGATAATCCCATGCAAATGCATTTTTATGGGCCCTTAATAGGCTTGCCAATAATAGTTGTTGCTCTTCATTCAACTTACTATTAACATTTAGGTATTTTCCCTTGGACACCTGTACTTGTGTAGTTAATTCTATCATGGTCGCTTCATTAACACATGGTACTTTTAGTTCATATGGCAGCAATGTATGGAGTGTACCTATTGTTGTAGGAATTTTTTTGTAAGAACATCTCCAAGAAGAGTGGTTGTAGGAAGATCATCTACAGGAAGAATAGGCAGAAGTGTCTTGGCCGAAGTAGAATATGATGCTTCCTCCACTTCATAATGGTTCTGAATGATGTTAGTCAACACTTCATCCTCATCTTGAAGCTGCATGAAAGAGCTGCTACCTAGCATCATAAGTTGCGCCACATAATTAACTTCCTCGGTCTCTTCACCAACTTGTGGCCATACAAAATCTTCTTCATCATGAGATGGCTGAGTAGGTGGATAAAGAATAAAAATTTTAGTAATCCTTCCATTTGAAATGGTCATGTCACCAGACTGGCATCCAATGTATGCATCTGCAGTTGCCAACCAAGGCCTTCCAAGAATGATGGGATACCCGCCTAGTGTAGCCTTAGGAGAAAGAATCATAAAATCTGTTGGATATTCCTAGGAGTCTAGTACTATCACAAGATCCTCCACTACACCATTAGGCTTAACAATAGAGCTATCAGCAAGCTGCAGGATAGTAGGAGTAGACATCATACTTGCAATATTTAGTTTTTGCAGGATGTCTTTGGTCATTACATTGATTGTTGCCCCTAAATCAATCAGAGCATTCTTCACTTGGATCCCATTTATGACAACTGCTACCACAAGATTTCCTAGGTCATTATACTTGGGAATAGTCACTTTTCCCAACATGATATCAACTAGTTGGCCCACCACATGAACTATAGTTGGGTCTCTCTTCTTCCTTCCTAGATTCTTAAGACAAGCTTCCTTAATAGATTTTTCATAGATGGAACATCTTTTATGGCCTGAAATAGGGGTATTTGAACACATATATGCTTTAGTTGATCCAGGATGTCAAAAGTGGTATCCTCTTTTTCTTCTTTCTTCTTGGCAACTTCCAAACTCTGAGGAAATGGTGGTTCTTGCTCAGTCTGCTTAGCTTGGATTGGTTTAGGATTTTTAGGTGCATTTGGTTGAATAGTATCATTCAGAGGCTCCTCCTCCTCTTCCATAGGAAGCTTAGTAATGATGGGATTGGAAGGGGCTGGTAGTGTGGTTCCTAAACACAGGTGGATATCACTTACACTCACAACATATGTAGGGAATTGATTTGAATTGGTAGAGTATACATGTTGTTGTTGTGGTTTGTTATTAGAATTGGGTGTGGGCTGAGTTGGTAGTTGAGTTGGTTTAGGTGCATTTGAGCTTGGATTAGAAGGTGGAGGCATTATAGTAGGTTTTTGGGGCTGAGAAGGTGGCTACATGTAACTGGTGTTTTGAGTAGGCCATTGTTGTCCTCCTCTCCATTGATTCATTTGCTACCAATTTCCTGGAGGTGGTTAAAAGTGCCCTTGAAATTGCTGCCAATTCCCTTGAGGATGCTGCCACTGAGATGGAGGACTTTGATGGCTAGGCCAATCATTTGGAGGGTTAATCCAAGGTTTTGGTGGATATCCTCCATAACTAGGTGGATATGGGGGCTTCCATTAGTTACCAGATGAATAAGAGTTAAAATATGGTCTAGCATAGGATAGTGGATCAGGTGGCATACCTTGTCTTAGAGCCCAAGGCTTCCTTTGTGCAACATAGTAGACTTGGTCTTCTTCAATCTGAATTGGCTTGAACTCAGGTGGAATCTACTTGCTTTCCAGGTTATCTACCATCTTACATCTGCAGTCCTTCTTCTTTTGTCTACAGTGGGGAAAATACTCTGTCAACATTATTTATGCCTCCTCTTGATTCTTTTTGGCCTAAAGTGTATCTAGCTGAGTAGCTAGATTGTTGATAATATCTTGCTTGAAGTTTTCCAGCAAATGAGTGATCTCCATTCTTGAAAATACACCATTAGTTGACTTACCCATGGAAGATTGATAAGCTCTCCCTTTATTTGAAGCTACCCTAGAGTAATTTTGGCATATTTTCTTGATATCCTCCCAAGGAACTTGGGAGATATCTCCTCCAACCATGAGGTCCAAAGCATCAATGCAACTATCATTGATTCCTCTTAGGAATAGCAACTTTTGTGAGTCCTCATTAAGTGCATGGTGTGGAGATTTTTGCAAGAAAAATAGAAACCTTGCAATGTAATCTTCCAAGCTCTCATCTTCCTTTTGTTGCATCCTAAAAATGTCACATCCTCTCATGTCACTACCCCTGCAATATTCCTTGTACTACTCAAGGAATTTTGTCTTCATGTCTTCCCAAGTTTCCATAGTATCTCTTCCTAGGCTCATGAACCATCTTAATGCAACCTCTTTCAAAGTGGTGGGAAATAACTTAAGCTTATGGCCATTAGTAGTATAATCATAACTCCTCCAGAGTATGTCAAACTCAAATAAGAAGGTATCAGGATCTTCTGTCACAAATCCATAAAACTTGGGGAGTGTTGAGGTAGGAATGTTCTTGATGTTGTCAACTTTATTTTGATGGGCAATGGGGAATGGAAAAGCTGGTTGGTTTTGTTTGTTCCTATTTGCATCACCCATGCCTGTTTGATGTGGTCTAAGACAAAGGGGTTCTCAAGATGATTTTGATCTTCCAAGGAGACTTCAAAGCTAGTCAGATCAGGATATGTGTTCATGAAGGGGTGTGGATCTTCTTCTTATTTTGGCATGTTTTGGTACTCAACTAGTTGAAATGGATGAGGATTGTTAGGAAGTAAACTCCCATAAGCATCCCTTCTCCTTCCTCTATGCATGTGGTATCACTCACTATCAATTAACTCACACAAAGAATTGGTAAATAACTAGGGGGGTCATTACTTCCTCAATGAGGATATGCCAAGAACAACTTCCAAAAATACTACAGCAAGAAAAACTACCAATGACTCCAAAAGAATTCCTAGCTTGACACCATCCCCAGCAACGATGCCAAAAATGTTGTCCTCCTACAATGATTTCATAACTAAGCCTTTACAACCATGATTCAAAGATTGGACATCTAACCTAAATAGCCATTCAATCATCATGAAGGTTCATTTAACTTGTCAACCTAGGGACGTGAATTTGAAATGGGTCAGCACTGTATGTGCACTAGGGGCTCAAGTAGTCATTGCACTCTACAACTAAGAAACACAATACTGAAAGTAAATTACTTGAAAGGAAATAAATCAAATGTTGAACATCAACCAACAACTATGCTTATGCTGAAATGCAGAGCAAGAATGAAAAATCTGAGCAACAAACAAGGGACTACTTTGTCTGCTTTGTTGTAGGAACAGTCATAGAATAGAATTCTAGTGGCTGCAGGAACAGTTAATACCATATTTCTAACTAAGTACCAAACAACAAGTAATACTAAACTAATGCTAAACTAAGAAGATGGATTACTCACCAAGTGGGCCCCCTTGGATAAGTATCCTCTAAACTAACAAGAACTTAGATGCTCGAACTCAGAACTTTATTTTATTCACTGTAAATCATGCATACAAAGAGTAATGTATCTATATCACTGGAACTAGAAAATGAGAGTACAATGTAAAATCATGCAACCTCTTGAAGAAGGAGCATCAAATTATTATTTATACTACAACTAAACAAGGCAATCAACTCCATGACTAGGAGGATGCCATTTAGGGAAAGCAAGGAAAAGTGGAGCAATGGCGGTTACACATGCATGGAATCTGGTCAAACATGCAAGTCCAGTGCAGATCCAACACAACAATAATTCACGTGCACGCTCGATCATTAAGTTCCACTACAAGGCGGTTATGTTCAGTTGCATGAAGAATCTTTGTTGTTGGCTGCCTTTGACTTGGAGCAATTTCTCAGCTGGAAGTTATGGTGCATGTCCAGCTGACAGTGTCTTCCTTAACTTGACGTATTGAATCTGCATGTCAAGCTTAGTATGCATAATAACTACACATAAATAACCACTCTAAGAAACATTCATTAATCACATGAAAAATCAATATAGATGACCCACATATTATGCCAAATATCATTAAAGCTTGTAGAGATAGGATAATATCAAAGGTCAATGGTTTGAGGGAAACATTATGCCAATACCAAAACTTAAGCATTAAAGTCCATGAAATCTATGAGCAAGTAGACTATAGATTCTACCCAAAACTAGACCAAAAATTGGGCTCATCAATTCCTATACAAGTAGCATCAAATCTGAGGGTCCAACAGATAATCGACATTTAGGTAGCAAAATTAACTGCTTTTATTCAACAAATTGTTGCTTCTAACGAAGGGGTTCCTATTGAGACATCTGCACCAACAATTTTGTCAAAGGAGGAAGTAAAGTGGAACAGATGAGGAGTTGGACTAAGTCCACTTTTGATTGGATTAAATGAGTGATTGTTGTTGGTGATAAGGTTGTACATATTGGAGTGGAAATGCACAACCACTTCCTAATTTTGAAAATGAAAGTTTAGAAGGAGATTGAAGAATGTAAGGCATTTCTTGACTATTATAATGTAATGTGTTTGAAGCTACATGTGATTAAGGGCTCTTCTAAGGACATTTTGACTAAGGGGAAATTGAAAGAACTTGAAGTATGGCTATTTTCCATCAATTTTTGAAGAGAGATCTTGGCCAATGTGTTAATCAATTTGCAATTAATTAAGGAAAGAATCATTGATTCGATGGTAGATTATGATGAAATCTTGGAGCTCCTAACTAGTGTAGAAATCTCTACAATACAATTGGATGTTCGACCATTCAAACAGGCATGGAGGGAAAGGGTAGCAAAGGGAGCTGCGAGTAACTTGCAAGGAGACTTTTTGGATTTTTCTGCCCAGACATTTACCAGATCTAAGTAGGTAGTACAGAGAAGAAGTTCATGTGTGGATCTGCACACCAAATTAATGGAGGAATATAAGGCAATAACTTTCAAAATTAGCAAAGCTCAACTACCTCCTCAAGAGAAACTTTCAAAAGATTTGGTTAATTTTGTGAAATATGTTGTAAAACAAAGAGAAGCTAGAAATATTTTTTATGGAAGATAGAATTATGTAATTTTAGCTACAAGATAAAAGTTGTTGCATCAAAGTGTGTACACCCAAAATTTGGGGATTTTGTAGGATATTTCTTGAATATAAAATAGAATAGGAATATTTTACATTCTCCTAGGTTCACATGTGAACTAATTTTATATTGGATAATATTGTAAATGCATTTAATGTATTCAAACCCTAAAAGGCAATAAATCTTGGCCATTCAATGTAATTTAATCATGGCCATTGGTCCACATTATAAAATCTATAAATAGCAGCTTCCTCTCATTTGTAAAGAGAGAGATGAATTATTGTACAAGGAATTTTGAAGTAATACAAGTGAAGGAATTGGATTTTTGGTGAATTCCTTTTGTTCTATAAATGTATGCATGATTCTATCTTTCAGTTTCAATTTCAACATTCTTAGTTTATGTTTAATTTTATTAATGACAAAGTGTTAGGATATTTGATGAACTTCCTGCTTATACCTTTCATAATTTTTTGATTGTAAGTTACTTTGTAAGGTTAATCTAAGCTCATTCCATGTTCTTAAGTTCAACTGTGTATGTTTATGCCCTTGTGTATGAATGTTATAGTCTGAAAATCTAAAGATCACCTTAGAAGATTGCATTGTTTCTATGACATTGTGAACTTAGTTTTGGTTAAGCAAGAATTCTTTTATTGGGATTTTGTCTATCTGATTCATTAGCCATTGTTGCAATTGTCATTAGGTTTTAGATTTAGGATTTCTCTTGAACCCTTATCTTTTGATGTTTCTTTATAAATATGTGTTAGTATAGGATTCCAGCATCACTCAAGCTATTATATTTGATGATAAAAGGTTGTTTTCAAACTATTGTTCTAAAAACCAACAAGGTTTTTACCAGTCTTCAGACTTCTTGAAACCCTCATTATTGTCCCATAAGCTTCCAGCCTTGTAAACCATAAATTCCTTTTATGATTACTAGCAAATCAAATTACTACTAAGCTATTTTTTGCATTGTTAAGACTTGACTTTATAAACCTTAATTTTTAAAACATTATTTAATTTAAACTTTGTATATTAAAGATTTTGTTTTTAAACACTTATATGACCACTTTAATTTTTAAGTCATTCAAAGTTTAAGAGTTTAGAAAAGGCTGACACTTTTTTTTTGGGCAGTTAAACAAGTTTCGGGCTAGGTACGAGTAAAAACCTACAACAGGGTGATGTAGGGTAGGGGTGCAGGGTCTGTGGACCCCTACCACCTCATTAAATATATATATATATATATATATATATATATATATATATATATATATATATATATATATATATATATATATATATATATATATATATTTGTTTTAACCTTTTTGACTTTCAATTTCTACAGATAGGTATTTTATTTTATTTTTTATTTTTAAATTTTGTAGGAATTTTAATTTCAACGGTCGAATATATATTATTATTTTTTTCATTTTTCAATTTCTGACGACCCGACTTGAAGTCTAGTCATACAGCGAGGGCTATGGGTAATTTTTTTTTCTTTTTTTCAACTTCTTCAAAATAGGTCAAATTTTATGTCATTTTTCATGTCTCGTGCCTCCTAGATCCAATGGTGAGGTTTGTTTTGTCTCAAGAGGCCATCCATGAAATTTCCCCTACAAAATCCTCATATGAAAACTCAATCCAAGAAAACCCTTTTGATCCATATTTTGAAAACTTCATATCTGCAATTAACCCAACAAATCTTGACAACCCAAAAGCCCAAATCTGCAAACAAACACCTGCAACATGTGTTCCATATCTTGTAATGTCTCAAATCTATCATGCATAGCCGTGGCTTCAACTTTGCAAAAAACTCTCAAACTAGGGTTATAAAAAAAACCCATCAACCATTATAGCTCTGATACCACTTGTTAGGAAATAATGCATTCAACACACATACCTAATCCATTTCCTACATAACCCCATGAGAAATAAACATGCATACAAGTAACCATAATGCATAGATCAAATAGACAAGCCACAAGATAACACAAGATTAACCCTAGGAAAACCCTCAAGAGGGAAAAATCTAGCCTCCAAAAGCATCCATACTCCATCTTATTATTCAACAATAAAGCATTACAAGAGTTACAATGAATACCTCTGAAGCATCAAGCCTCTCCAATGCATCCTCATGTGTCCAAGCATGAATCCACACATCCCATGCCATGCTTCACATATGCACTCCTCAGAAAGACTCAATAATGACAACCCACTCACCCAGTCGACCTTAACCACTAAACATGTGCTTGCTTTTATAGATACAAGCTCACATAAATACAAAAAAATGGTAAAATAAAACCATGTGAACACAAAACCACTAATCCCTTATTTAATATTGGGTACTAATTTTTCACTTTTTAAATATTTCCCCAATATTAAATTATTAACCCATGTCTCCCACACATTAAATAATAATACAATGTTACAATACAACATAAAGTGGTCCCCAAATAATTACCTAGCGTGATTAACCACACCACCTAGGTGCATCACAACTAAATAATTATTTAATTACAACATATTATAATATATCAAATTATGCAATGGTGTACAACACCATATCCCAACAATAGGCACAAAATTTTAAGCCTCGAAGGGTTGGTAGTTGGTCTACCATGTGACCACGAGGTCAAAACTCAAAAAATATTACCTAGAATGGATTGTAACATTGGTATGACTCAATAATGATACACAACCACTCATAACTTCATACTATACAACCCATACTAGGAAGTACAACTTATAATTTCCTCAAAGAGTTGTGTTCAACATGCGAATTTGTACACATTGAATAGGAGGGCTAAAAATTCATCAATAATCATGTTTCATTATGTAGAACTTGTCAAACATTATCTATTCTTTTTTCATAGTATAACTAGGTTGGTTTCCTCATAAAGTAACAATATGGCCTAAAAAGGTCAAATAACTCTTCACAAAATAAATCTTAAAACACCAATAATATTAATATTATCACAACCCAAATTGAAACCCAAAAATTGAAGTAATAATTGAATATAGATAAACACTGAAACCTCACACCACATTGAAAATTGGAAACCTAGAAATCATCGTCTAGTGTAGCACATTGTTAATCCCTATATGAAACTACACTAAAAAATAAGAGGGTTTTGTGAGCAGGATATAGGGCAGAGACTAAAATCTATTGAAACCTATCACATAGGACTTGTCGAACCTAAGGTCGATAAGGAAGATGGGCTAAGAAGTGCCAAGGGTCACACCTCTTTATGAGACAAAGTATGGATATATGTATGTAATAGATATAGGAGAGATAATATCATATTAGGATATGAGAATAGAATAGAATGTAATGTGGAGCAGAGACTAAGACCTGTTATTGTATCTATTATATGAATCTATAAATATATAGAAACTTATAAGGATTGAATCAATATATGCATTATGAAGGAATGTTGTCTTTATCTAAGTTAAATATGAAATTTTAATAGATATAGTTTCTTACCGCACTTAATATTTTATCTCATTGTATCCATTGGAGTATAAATAGACTACATAAGGTATATTAGGGTAAAAATATCTAGACTATAATTTCCCATTTCCTCTTGCCAACATTTTTTTTTGTTGTCGGGACCCTATAGTGGACAGTGAAGAAAATATAGGGTAAAGTAATAAAAGCGGTAGCAGTAGAAGAGAGAAGGTTGAAACAAACTCAATATCAACATAAAAGATACCATAGAAGGATGGAAGAAGCGGGAAAGAGATAAAGAAAACATGACTCAAAGATAGCAGTAGAACATATGAATGGAAAAGAGGAGCGCTTTAGAATGAGGGTGTTGTTGAGTGCACCATTGTGGGTGCAACTGGGAAAGTAAGAAAGCAGATACCAAAAATAAGTTCTAGTATGGAGAGAATAAATAAAATTTTACAAAACATAGAGGGAGACATTGAGGATTATGGAAAAACTAAAAAGGATTTAGAGCAAGAAATTACAAGGTTTATGACACCACCTATAACTAGAACACCAAATTATTATCCATATTGGTAAAACATTCAACTAAGGATAGATGAAGATTGGTTACTAGTAGTGACCCCTATACAAAATCTCTAGATAATAAAAATTGATGCAAAATACTTAGATGAGTTAGTAACTAGAATTGTTCTCACAATATGAGGGGAAGATGTGGTAGAAAATAAATGGGATCCTATAATTTTAACAAACTTTAATGAAGCAACACCAATAACTAAACAAATGACACTTACTAACAAACAACCATCTCCAAGGATGAAAAGACAATTTGAACAAACACAACCCCAAGAACAAGAGTTACCCTTAATACCATTAAAGTCAAGAAGGATTTCCATAGAAGTGATAGAACACACCTTAAGTGAACAAAATAGAGGAGAATAGGAAGGTGAGATTAATAACATAAGGGCTATGGGAACAAATCACTTTAATGTAGGAGATACAGACAATGACTGTGAAGAAGAAGAAAATATAAATACCTCTAGAAGCTACCTATTTTTGGAAAAGATACCAATGAGGCTGCATAACATGTCTTTATTCTAGAATCAGTGTGGTAGAGAGAAAACATAACTAGGGTCAACACAAATTTGTTTGATTTTATTGGATCCATACAAGGTGATACCATCAGGTGGTACTGAAAGACTTATCCCATAAATGACAAGGAGTGGGATGTAGTAAAATAAGAGTTCTTAGCAAATTTTGACACTCTGGAACTACCTACTAAGGGGGTAAGTAAACTGTGAGATTATGCAAAATATCAAACAATAGCATAAGTTGATAAGAGGTTTAAGGAAGTAACTAGAAGATTGGAGGAACCACTAACTGAAAAATAAAAAAATTGAGTGGTTCATGTATACACCTAAAAATGGTCTGGTTAACTAATTAATTAAATATAATTTATTTGATTAATTAACCCTTCTATTTTCATCTACTATTAAATAAATAGAAATATTTATTTATATAGTTCACTTCTAATTCTTCTATCTTTATCATATTATTTTTAATTAAATAAATGAATTTAATACTTTGTTTTATTTAATTATCTACTTCTTCTATAATTATCTATTTAATTCTTCTATCTTAATCACATCATTCTATCTAAATTAAATAAACAAGTTTCATACTTTGTTTTATTTAATTACCATATTTCTTCCATGTTTATTTAATAAACAAATTTCTATAGTTTGTTTTATTAAATTAAATATCCTCTTTTGCTAATTTGAATAAATCCAAATATTCAATTAAGGCATATTTCTACAGTTATTTCCTCTTTTCACTCATCATATCCACCTACCAAATTAGATATGAAATATCCAATTAATTCAACTTAGCCTTCATGGAAAAATTTGAAGACAAATTACAGGAAAACTTCTTCATCTTCTTCCATTGATCATTCCTATCCTCTAGCTGAATGTTTTTGTGGGGAGGAACAAATCTCCATAATCTTCTCAGGTTTCTTCATCCTTCACCATTGAATCTTTCAAATCAAATCCAAACCCTTACCTACTGCCACATCACAAATATGTTGTCAGGAATCTATAAATACAGCTTCTTTCCATAGGAAAAGAATCCCAACTTTGTGCAATCTTACTCTACAAAAATAGCATTAGAAGCAATCAAGAAATTAAGCAATAGCAATAGGGGTTGGGGCCCTAGCTCGGTTGGCTAAATCTTTCCTGTTGCAGGAGGTTGGTCACGAGGTCTAGTCTCCCCCACCCCCGTGGTACTGAAAGGCGTGTCGTGCCAGCGCCGCCGGTCACATTAAAAATTTTACCAGGCGCACTGCAGTTTATAGGGGGTCATGCTACCCGATTCCTGTAGTCTAAAAAAATAAAATAAAAAATTAAGCAATAGCAATAGAAAATCACTTTAGATTAGCAATCATATAGCAATCATGGCTTTTCATTTAGTTGCATCTTAGTTTACAGTAGTTGTTTTATCATTTTCATGTCAATTTCATCCATAGTATCATCACCATATCATTTCACAATCATCATATAGAATTAGTTTCCTGCATTTTACAATGTCTCATTCTCTAGATTGTCATTTTAACAGTCACAATGCTTAACAATCTGAGAGCCACAGTGATTTAATAAATCTTTGGAGATAGAGAGCAATAGGACGCTTTTAAGAGATTTCCTACTTTAATTAGTTTAATTGTTGTTTAAATCTCTTGACACAATGTCTTATTAGGTGTTTTTTTAATTCATTTATGCATATTTTACTCACATAAATTGGCACCCACCGTGGGGCCCAAAAACCCCATTTTTAAAATATTTTTTTTCTGAAAAGTATGTTCGCAGGTTTTTGACGTGTTTTGTTTTAGCGCGATGAAGAGTTTTTACAGCACATATGACAGATATTTTAGTGCATCCAAGTACTATTTTGGCGCTTCGATAGATATTTTGGTGCATACAACCACTGTTATGGCCCATCCAATATTCTATTTTCACTAATTAGGGGGTTTTCTTTCAGTGCATTGACCTTTTCTTTTAGCGCATTCATCAATTTCTATAGCGCATAGAACTGTTACTTTAGCACATTGATATACTATTTTAGCGCATCTAATGACTATTATGGCACATCTAACTGTTTTACAAAATTTTGAAAAATTCAAGAATTAATCACTGTTTTCTTTGTTGTAGGTGCAATATACGCTTGTCAAAGACAATTGTTGGAAACACTTACACTGGTCAAAGACAAAAATTTACAAATTACTAATGGTGTTTGCAGGGATTTAATTTCATTATTGCTTTTCCTTTGGTTAAGATAGTGTATCTAGCTTAATTAAAGAAATAGTTTGAACCCCATGTCTACTGTGTTTCGAAAGCAATAGGCTTATGCTCTCCCCTTAACTGGGTGATCAAAATGCTAGACTTGCTATCTTGCTTTATTAACACCTTTAGAAGGCTCGTCATAGTGGGAAAAAGTACTCACCCTACGGGAATGACCTGAGTGGGAACAACCAAAGCCAGGTTTTCCAACCCACTATAAAACAAAAGTGAATCTGGGGAAACCCACATTCACCGGAAGTCTGCAAGATAACCATCCCAAAAATCTTTGTTCTAAAGCTTGGGAGGTCTCCTGAGGGAATTTATCATTTTTCGCTCTGAACAGATACCCTTTCTATGAACTTTAGTGTAGAATTTTCCCCCAAGACACTCACCATATAACTATCAGAGACCCTAGCCAAAAGTGGAGGATTCAACTTTGGTTAAGACTTGGGAAAGGAAAAAACATGGGCACCCTCTAGGGGGTGACAGGGTTGTGTGAGCTAACATAGTTGCAAGCTGTGGGTTGTGATATTCTAAGTGACCTACTTGACAATTAGAAAAGTGCTTGAACTGTCTTTATTTGTGTCAAACTAGTGGAAATTGAAAGAATCTGACATGATTCTAGAATACACACTCTTTGTTTAATGTGTAGTGTTGAAAACAATGTTTATAAACTTGCTATTGTGTGTGTAAAATCATTTCCGAAGGTATCATCCAATTAGATCATCAAATTCCAAGATTTACAAGCAAAAAAAACTCCAAAATATTCATTGTTTAGAAAATTACACCCTGGAATCAATCCTTTTACTAAGAAAAAGCAAAAAAAAAGGACAAAACTATGAACATATTGACCACTTCCAGTTTAGTGCAACCAAACTCTATTTCAGTGTATCTACCCAGCCTTTTAGCGCATTTGCTTTGTTTAACCAGCACATCAAAACTCTATTTCAGTGCATCTGTCCTGTTTTGCAGATCATCTACTGATCTGTAAACTAGGACGTTAAAGTTATTTGAAAACTTAATCCAATACAGATTTATTCCCTGATCACAGCAGTAATGTGTGATTGTGTCTAAACCATTGAAATTATGACAAGTAGAGTTCACTTTAATCCAAATTCAAGAAAACATAAGCTAAGAACTTAAGGAATCAAAATGTTGAAAGAATAATGAGACAAAAAGAGGAAGAGACATCACGCTTTGATAATGGAGTTCGCTCACGATGAGCTACGTCTCCGGGTCCACTTCTCAATTGTAGGACCGCTTTATTGATATCGCCAAGTCAAAAAACCTTCTTACAATATCAAGCCTTCAATCCAACTTGGATTCCTCACAATCTCATTCTCAATTGCAATCTCACAATTTTTGGTGTATAAGAAAACACCTTGCAAAATCTCTTTGCCTTACAACATCTTAAGATCATTATTTTCTTCATACAAGCATGAATACTCCTACCCTTACACCCTCCTTTATATACAAAATAATAAAGCCTAATTAGGCTTAACAAAATATTAATTGCCTAACTCCCTTACCAACTCGTACAAAGTTGGTTTGTATTTTTCTTAGCATCCTTGGTGTTTTAATTAGGTGGGTTTGTTTATTTTTTGACTTTATTGGCCATTTGGCTATGGCTCAGCCAACAACTTTACAAGAAAAATGTTCGAGACCATTATACATTACATCTCCATTCAATGGTGCAACGACCACTACCTATTTTGGCCAACCCGATGGTCACGAGTTCCAAACCCATCGGCCGTTTCAAAACAAAATTCAAACTAAAACATAACAAAAGAAAACTGGCTATTATACTTAGTAAAGCAGAAGTTACGGGGCTGAACGGTGAGGCCTGTGCGTGGGAGCATGGAGGTCGGGGGTTCAAAACCTCCCAACATACCTTTTAAAAAACATTACAACTAACTGTCGGTGGATGTGAATCAAATGAAGAGCCACGTGTCTAGCCCTTATTGGGCAATCCTTTTGACCTGTACACCAATGTAGATGCTGACTAGATGTCGACTGGAATCCGACTCAACGCTGACTAGACACCACATCATCGCTGACTGGGTGTACGATTGCTGACTAGACTACCCATTGGACTTCCACGGCACACTGTATGGATGCCACATCACTTGTACAGATGAACACGTGTCAAGCTGAGATTGGTCCACTTCAAATTTGTATGGATGCTGACATCATCACTATACCCTCTATCCACCAAGTCAACCTAAAACTTTGACCAGTTGTTTCTCCGTCATACGAGCTCCATTTTTGACAAAATGAATGTCGTCGGAATCGTCTTGACGAGCACTTCGATTTGACATTGATTTCAACAAATTTTGAGATGATCAATTTTTTTGCTTCCTGTCGACCCCTGGTACACTATTTGACTGGACCTTTGACCAAGCATAACTTCCACCTACGATCTCCTTTTGACGCGATTCAAGTTGTGTCAGGATCATGTCATCGTGCTCTTTGATCTGAGACTACTTTCGGCTGATTCTGAGACTGTGAAATTTTGAGGTCTTCTAGATCCACTGGATCATCTACACCCAGTCTATCAACACATTTACCCAGTATTTTAGCACAATCAACCTCTGTTTCAGTGCATCTACCTAGTTTTTTAGCGCATCTACCCTGTTTTATAGCGCATATACCTAGTTTACCAGTGCATTGACACTTTGTTTTAGTGCATACACACAGTTTGTCAGTGCATTCATTCAATTTACCAACACATTTACACTCTTTTTTAGCGAATTTGAGGTTTGTTATAGCACATCCACATAATAAAAAACCAGAGGGTTATTTTTACCTCCTATTAGACAGTTGACATCAAAATTTAGATCTTTACCAAAACAAAAATATTTTCTCAGTCAAACTAGTGTCTTGGAAAAATAGGACCTTACAAGTCAAACTCTTCCAAATTAAACCAAGATCTTACACTTTTAAAGTGCCTTATCATCAAACACAACTCTTGATTATTAAGTTAAGTTTCCTTATCAGGACCAGTCATCCTACAATCATGAAACGAAACAGTATAAAAAGAGAAAATATAACTTAGTCTCATTAATAGAATTTATCATTCTATTTGACTTAGTTATCATCCTTGGCACTACTTCACAAAAAGATCAAAGTTTAGTGAAAACCCCAACACTTGTATGCCCATTCTAACAAGGTTACAAAGACAAAAACTCATAGAAAAAGAGATTGAATCTCTAAATACCATGGTTGAAGAAAATCCATTTCATAGATTCAATTGATCTGAACGTAAAGAAATTATTGAAGAGGACATCTAAACTGCACAACAAGATCCTAACTTCCACCAATTCATGGAGAAATTTTTGGAAAAGGATGGAGAAAAATACCTTTTAATGCTAGCTGAACTAGGTGCAAAATTTCCAAAGGACTTTGACATTAATCGACTAAAGGAAACACCTATAAGAGCTTAAACTGAACCACAAAACAGAGATCAAGTGGTTTCCCTAACACATCAAATGCAAAACTTACAACAACTTCACGATATGCAAAAATGGACCACTAAAAGGTACTCATTACAGGTCATTTTTCCCTATCCTTTTGATCCAAGTGTGGACATGATACCATTTCTTAGACATTGCAAATTAGGAAAATATGACAAATACAATGGAAAAATTGATCCAATAGATCATGTGAGGGAATTTAGAACCATGAGTTTAGAATTTGCACAAGAGGAAACTTATTTGATGGCATTGTTTCCAAGAAGCTTAGGAGGTCAATGTATGGAATGGTTCTCTAAACTACAACCAGGAATTCGATCCTTTGAGGAACTAGTCAACAAGTTTATCTCACAATATTCCTATAATATTCAACATGAGATAACAATAAAGGATCTTTATAACACAGAAAAAAGGGGGAAACATTCCTCTCATTTCTACAATGATGGCGAAGGTTTTTTGCTAGGTATCCTCATTCCATACCTGAAGAGGAAAAGATGGAACTATTCATTGAAAACTTAACTAATGAGATGAGCTACAGGCTTGAACTACAATGCCTACCTACATTTGAGAAAGTGATTGAAAATGGGCTCAAGATCAAAGAATCCTTGGTCAAGAGAGGGGTAATAAAAAACTACAATGAAGGATCAAATAATACAAACTCCTCGAATCACTACAACAACAATGATAAACCAAAGTTTTGGAAAAATAATAGAAATATTGGTAACAATGATGCTACAAATGAAACACAAAATGCTAAACCAATATTTAATTTGACAACAACTACTGCAAAGACCAATCAAAATAATGACCAAAACATCAATCAAAGTGTCAATAATCCGAACAATGGTGAATCTAAACCACAATCATATCAAAAACTATCAAATCAAAGAAGATTCACACCCTTGGGATAGACACTAGAATCATAAATGAGAGAACTTCTTACATATAGAATTATCACATTACTTGAAGCAAGAAATTGGGAACCAAAGGTAAAGCCATCTTGGTGGAATGATGCAAATTACTGTGACTTTCATAAAAACAAAGGACACAAAACAAACAATTGTATGTAGTTGAAGCATCTAGTACAAGATTTGATTGACAACAAGACAATATTTGTAGAAGGACATCAAACGAAAAATGATCGTAGTGCATTTAGAAATCCTTTACCAAATTATGAAAAGGGAGAATCTTCTTCTGTAAATAGTAAGGGTAAAAATGTAAACTACATTTATGACAACACTATTCTTTGTATTTCTACGGTTGAGAATAATGGTGCTGCTGATAATCAAACTGATAATGTTGGAATCAATGACATCATACCAATAGATCTGATCCCAAACATGGTTACATCCAACAATTAGATTAATGTCATAAAAATTAGGGAAAAGCAAGATTATCAACCAGTCAACATGACAACAAGGGGGCAATCCAAGGTAATATTGAAAGGAGTTTCATCTAAAACCATTTATGCCCCTTCAAATCAATACAACATGTCAATCAACTATAGAAAATAACAGCACAAATATCAATTTTAGAACTCCTTAAAATCTCACCATCTCATAAGGAGGTTCTGGAACAAGCTCTTGTGGCCACAACAGTGCCCAATAATCTGGATGTTTGCCAATTCTAGGCTATGGTGGGACACTTAACCACACCTCATTGCCTATCATTTTGTGAACAAGATGATGTATCACTTACTCATCCACACAATGCTGCCCTTCATATTGAATTCTTAATCTACAAACACTGTGTTAAATGTGTCCTAATAGATGGTGGAGCTAGTTTAAACATTTTCACTTTAAAACTAATTTGTGCACTAGGATATTCTGATATGCTATTGATGCCAGAAGGAAAATCACAATAAAATCCTATGATGAAGAAGAGATATCCTCCAAGGGATTGATTGTGTTGCCTATTCAAGTAGGACCAATTGTGAAGAATATAGTTTGTCAAGTGTTAGACAAAGAGCTAACATATAATATACTCTTGGGACGTCCATGGATTCATGAAATGCAAGCAGTTCCTTCAACTTATCATTAGTGCTTAAAATTTCTTGTCAATGAACAAGAAGTCACTCTTTCAACTGACTACAACAATCCCCAATCTTGTAACACGCTTAAAACAACTCAAGACACTTTGGTGCCCCATAATAGGGAAGCAAACACTTCTAGTTCATCCAACAGTGAAATGCAACTAAATGTTGTATGTAAATGGATTGAGAAAAAGGACCAGTCAAAAGAGACAAGTGTTGCTAACTCCACTCCATCAAACAATGAAGCTCAACTAGATTCTCTATCACAAAAATTCAAAGAAAAGATCCAGTCAAAAGATAGAGGAATGGGAGAGTATTCCACTGAACAACCTTTATGTTTTTCATAGCTACTGCCATCTCCAAGATCATATGGGAAACCATCAACATTAACACAAATTTCATCACAACCTACAACAGTTTTAGATGATGGATTTGTAAAGGCAGGTACTTTAGAAGATGAATCTAAAGATAAGGCCATCCTCAATTGACTCTACAAAGATGAGGAAGCATCTACATCGACAACTATCAACATAAAGATAGATCAATATGGAAAGGGAAAAACAATACTAGAGAAAATGGGGTATGAAGGAAAAGGACCTATTGGAAAAAGAAAAGAAGGCATTGTAGAACCCATTCAACCTCTCACACTTCATTCAAAGGACAAAACATGACTGGGTTATACAAAGGAAACAAAAGAAGAAAACACTCATAGAGTTGTTGAAAGAATCCTTCAAATGCGAGATAGCTTTGAAAAGATTCTAACGAGTATGAGTGGGATTCTTTATCAGAAGCATCATACAAGGACATACCAATTGATGTCATAAAAGAGTATGCACCCACATGTGAGGAGGGACAAAGCTTAGGGACTAGACCCCTTGTATTTGGATCACAAAATATCGATGACTCAAGTGAGGATGGAAAAATATCGAGTGAGATAGATGACTTGGAGGAAAGTAATATCATAGACCTTGACATCGCTATTGACAACCTTGATAACATAGCTATCAGAACCCTCATTGTCATTGACCTTAGCCAATTTGATGACCTTTTACCATTAATACATCCTGAACTTATCGACTGGGAACCAACTAAACCTATCTTTGTGAATAATGATGCGATCGTTAATTTCCTTTGTTTTGAAAAACCTAACACAAGTTCTAATCATAAATCTCATAATGACGCTTTGAGGCAGGAGGGTGTCAAATATTTTAGTTGCAAAAATGAAAACAGGAATAATGGATCTAATGGTGAAAACCATTTAACGACAACATTAGATCCCGAAAAAGTAAAAATAAAGAATGCATCTGATGATGAAAACCTCTCTGAGGCACCGAAGGATGGGAGATTTGACACCCTTCCAAAACACTATCATGAAATATCATTAGTGTTGGTGGAGCCTACACAGTCTATCAATCTTGGCACAACAAAAAAAGAAAAAACTCTACATTTGGCAACATCTATGACTGAACAAGAAAAGCTTGAATTCATCAAGTTCTTTGAGGATAGATGCATTAACTTTGCTTGGTCTTACTTTGATATGCCAGGTTTAGATCCAGATCTTCTAATGCATCATTTATCTCTACCATGTGGAATAAAACCTGTGAAGCAAAAACTAAGGAAAATGCATCCGCATATTGCCTTGTTGGTAAAAGTAGAACTGAAGAAGTTGTTAGATGTCAGATTCATTAGATCTATTGATTAAACTGAGTGGATTTCTAATATTGTACCTATTTCTAAACTGGATAGTATTATTAGAATATGTACTGACTTTAGAGATCTCAACAAGGAATGCCCAAAGGACGATTTTCCTTTACTAAACATTGACATTATTGTCAACTTAACAGCAGGACACGCCATGTTATCACTAACGGATGGCTTCTCAGGTTACAACCAAATCAAAATAACACCAGAGGATCAAGAGAAAACAACATTCACATGTCCATGGGGAACATTATGTTGGAATGCCATGCCCTTTGGGTTGAAAAATGCAGGTGCCACATATCAGCGAGCAATGACCAACATTTTCCATGACATGATGCATACCTTTATGGAGGATTATGTGGATGGTATATTAGCAAAGTCATATACCAGGGAAGGACATGATCTAGGGATCCTAGACAAAATCTTTACCAGATTAGAGAAGTTCAATGTCAGATTAAATCCTAAGAAATGTGTGTTCGATGTTACATCAACAAAGCTTCTAGGATACATAGTTTCAGAAAAGGGTATCGAAGTGGATCCTTCCAAGGTCAAGGCTATAATGGAAATGCCACCACCGAAGAATATCAGTCAACTACGATCTCTACAGGGTAGACTACAATCAATCAGGAGGTTTATCTCCCAATTAGCAGATAAAAGTCATCCCTTCAATCATTTCCTATATAAGAATGTCTCTTTCAAATGGGATCAAGGATGTGAAACAAATTTCAATCAGATAAAGCAATATCTGATGTCACCCCCAATATTGATTCCACCTACAGAAGATAGACCATTATTACTATACATTGCAACAACTAAAATTTCTTTGGGAGCTCTATTAGCACAGGAAGATCCTGAGGGGAAGGAAAAGGTTATCTATTATATCAGCAGGACTTTAAATGGTTATGAGATAAATTACACCTTCATTGAGAAAGCTTGTTTGGTGGTGGTATTCGCTACTCAGCAACGACATTACATGTTAACCCACATTGTCAAACTCATAGCAAAGATGGATCCATTAAAGTATTTACTGAGCAAGGCTGCCCTAACAGGAAGACTAGCCAAGTGGGTCATGATCTTGAGTGAATTTGATTTACAGTATGTGGATCAAAGATCCATCAAGGGTCAAGTGATAGCCGATCAGTTAGTTGAAGCTCCACTACCAAATGATCATCCAATGAACATTGAGTTTCCTAATGCAGACATTCTTACTATGACAACACAACAATGGAGGCTTTATTTTGATGGGTCCTACACACAACGTGGGTTGGGTGCGGGAATTCTATTTGTTACACCTCAAGGACATACCATCCCTAAGTCCTATAGACTCATGTTTCCAAGTACAAATAACATAGTTGAATATGAGGCATTAATCATTGGCATCAAAGTGGCAGTTGAATGGAAGATCACAGAGCTACAAATATATGGAGATTCACAACTAGTCATTTATCAGGTAAATGATGAATATCAGAAAAAAGATGAGAAATTGATGTCGTATAAGAAAATGGTGGATGATTTCAATAAGTACTTTGTGGATATAAAGTTTGAACATATTCCAAGGGAAGAAAACAAAGTTGTTGATGCCATGGCGATAATTGCTTCTCCCTTATAGATGCTAGAAAAGCAAGGTCGTTATGAGTTTATGGTGGAACAAGTGTCTAACCCTGCTTATGATAATCCTGAATCTCAAACCATATGCCATTTAGTTGATGTTGAATCCTTAATTTATGGCAAGACCTACGCTTACCTAAAATACAATATCCTTCCTCCCGATCTTTCCAAAAACCAAAAACGCAACTTCATCCACCAAACCACATGACATACTTTAATTGTTGGCATACTTTACCTTTGAGGTCTAGAAGGTACTCTTCTTCGATGTCTAGAACATAATGAGTCTAAGAAAGCTTTACATGAGGTTCATGAAAGTATTTGTGGAACTCATTCAAGCAGATTAACCCTAGAGAAGAAACTCCTCCGTTTGGGTTATTACTAGCCGAACATGGAGAAGTAGTCTTTTCAGTTTGTTAAGTGTCAAAAATGTCAAATACATGGTAACCTAATCCATGCACCAATGCAAGAATTGCAACCGTTCACTTCAACATGGCCTTTTTGTCAGTGGGGACTGGACCTGGTAGGAAATATTAATCCATCTTCATCCAATGGAAAAAAAAAATATAATCACAACAACAAAGTACTTTACAAAGTGGATAGAAGTGGTTCCCTTAACAACAATCACTGGAAAATAGATTTCTTCTTTCATACTAAATTACCTCATCTATAGGTATGGAATTCCTAATTCCATTTTCACAGACAATGGTAGACCTTTTAAGAAATAGGATGTTTAGGAATTGTGTGAGAGGTTTCATATCCAACATCATTTTTCAACCCCATACTATCCTCAAGGAAATGGCCAAGTAGAGGCCTCAAACAAAACTATTATGAAAATCCTGAAGAAGACTATCAATGATGTTGGACGAGATTAACACATTCAATTGAACCCTGCTCTCTAGGCATATAGAACTAGCATCAGAACACCTATAGGAGCTACACCATATGCCTTGGTATATGGATCAGAGGCCATACTACCTATTGAGGTTGAGATACCATCACTTTGTCTGTCACTGAAGGGAATTATTTCATATCAGGATTATAGAGTGTCTAGACTTCAAGAGCTGGAACTATTGGATTAATGTCGTCAACAAGCTATGAACCATTTGAAGGCATAGCAACAGAGGATGTCCAGAAGCTACAATCATAGAGTAAAACCTAGAACATTTCAGGTTGGTGACTTGGTCTTAAAGGAAAACCCTCAAAATCAACAAGACAGAGAAAAGAAAGGGAAGTTTGAACCTAACTAGCTAGGTCCCTTTGTTGTCATATCAGTCTATGGATCTAGATCCTATTAGTTGTCTATGCCTAAAGGGGATTTATTCGATGAACCTATCAACAGTCTCCATCTTAGGAAATTCTATACCTGAATCATCTAGTGCATGGTTAAAATGGTCTCCTTGATGAAAACCTGGCAAATAGGTGTCTTGGTGACAAAAAAATACAAAAAAAAAATAGAAAACAAAAAAATACTAAAAAATACAAAAATAATCAAAAAACAGAAAAATACAAAAAAAAAGTGAAAAAGAGAAAAATACAAAAAAAAATCATAAAATCTGAAAAAGTGCAATAAAAACACATAGTGAAAACCTGGAAACAGGCACTACTTGTGATTTAAACTAGCTTTTCCATCTATTAGATGCATGTCTTGATCATTCACTTTTTCCATCATTTCCACCTATCATTGAAGGGAAACATCATGTACATATCCTGGCAAAGTGGTCATGTCTCACCCTAGCTTGGGGGAAAAACCCTGAACTCATTGGGGGCAATAAACTTTGAGCTTAAACAAATAGACAACAACAGTATGAAAATGCAGCAAACACAATGATCACGGTGAAACTCAACATTGAATATACATCAAACATCAAAACATTTCGGAAAATCAACCATCCACATCAAAATAGCTGAAATCAAATCAATCAAAACAACTCTAGATGGATGATATTCTTTTGAATCATGATTTTATCGCTTTAGCTTGAATGTTCAAATGTTGTACTTTGATTGTTGTTATCATTTCTTTGGAGCAACTCGATGATGTGTTGAACTAGAGAAGCTAGGAAGGAGAATGGTATTTTCTTTGTCTACTATCTGTGAATTGATCATTATTATTGTGTGATTTTTTGTGAGATGTTCTCTACAAATTATCATTGATGACATTCTGAATTCACATAAGAAAATGATTGATTCTTGTCTATTTACGCAAGAAATGCTCAGGTCATCTTAGTTTAATTATACCTAGATGCTTGTGTTAACTTGCAATATCAAAAATCATGAAAGTAGTACTTAAGTCATCATTGGTCTACATTATATCATTGATGCTTGTACTCACTTTCAACATTTAAAAGGCTCACTGATGATAAAAAGCATGATAAATCGATTGTTAAGATGACAACTTGGCATATGAGGTTTTGCATGGTTAAATTAGATTGCATTTATGTTAGTTTGCATCTGCAGAGTAATTTATACCAAATACTGTTGGGAAATTCAAAAATGATGTTATCTTTTATCATTAAAGGATTGAGTATACTTGACATTAACAAAAACATTATCATTATCATGTAACTACATAATCATTTGCATTGCAAGCTTTGGAAAGCGTTATTATATCATCTTATCATGCATACATTCGATCATATATTTGCATTTATCATATCACATTTTTCATTTGTGCATCACATCATCAAATTGCATAAGAAAATATCAAAAATAAATCATCTACATAGTTACATTGTCATTAACATTATCATATCATCCATTATACATTAGAAGTATCATCATATTTGATCATTCATTCATCTATTCATTACATCATAATTTTCATTTGAAATACCAAAAAAATAAAATGCATCATATCCCATTTGCATCATCATGTCATATATCATAGATACATCATATTCAGAATCATACATATTGTTGCATGATCATACCATTCGTGTATGAAAATTATCACACATCTATCGATCCATGCAAATAGTACGAGCACCATGCATCCATATATCATCATTATAAGCATAATCACATTTAACATCATAAATAAATCATAAAATCATAGCATGTTATCATGATCATAAATTGCATCCATAACATAATCATATAAATCACACATGGCATATAGAACAAGAAATTAAATGCATCCATCATAGGCATTCATCATATGCATCCATCATAGAATCATATAGTACACATATAGATCGATAAATCCAACACATATCATATAAATCTCAAAAATCATAATGTCAAGTATACAATGATGTCTGAAATGTAAAGAGATACAACATCAAAATGGTTTTGAATCAAAAAAATCTGAGTATACATCATGTCTCCAAATATATCATGGAATCCAATCATGGAGCTATGTGGTGTTAGCCCCAGACGGTGCCGACATCACTGGCCTAGTGCCTCCCCTACCAGACATACCAAGATCTCTCAAATCTCTCAATAAAGGTTGTGTCACACCCCCACTAATAGTCCTAGAATGGGTCCTGGCCAATTGAGACTGAGCATAACTAACTTTGTGCTCTACAGGAACTACATCATGGTATCAGCCTCTGTAGTACTCAGCCTCTCTACCCACATGGAGAACTTCTCTCATATAATCAGCTACAGAGGTACCATCAGCTAATCTCTACAATCTCTCACCTAATCCCTAAGCCTGCTCTGCAGTCCATCTAGCTGCATCTCTCTCTGTTGTCAAAGAGGCTATTTGTGTCTGTGTAGCTGTCAACTGTGCCTGTACCTGTGAGAGAGCCTATGCATGTGTCTGCATCTGCATATGAGTCTGGACTAGTAACCCCTATGCCTGTGCCAACCGACCCTATAATGTCTGCACCTGAACCTATAGGCTAGCAATCTGAGTCTACTGATGTTGGGAGGGTACACCAATCTGCACATGTTGCTCCGCTAGAGCTACTAGTGATCACCTCTTACGAGGCACCCTGAAGTCACTAACATCAAATGTTAGGCCTCCTCCACCCTCATCTCCTCCATCATCCCCATCTCTGTCTCCATCTCCATCTCCCTCATCATCATCACTGCTCTCCACATCCTCTGACTGCTCCTCATCTCCCTCATCTCTCCTTTGCTAGCACCCGTGTGCAACTGCCATCTCCTCCTCACCTAGTATCGGCACTAGATCATCTATAACGAAGATCCATGGGAATGGATGTAAAACAAGGTATTGTGCATAATACGTGGTAATCGGAGCCTCAATGATCTCAGGATGGATCTCCCAAATAAAGGGTTGTAAACCCTGATACTCTTGCGCTGTAGCATCATATGATAGGTCAGGTCCCCACTCAACAACATCTACCTGATGTCAGGCATAATGTGCAACACCCTGGGGCATGCCCTATATAATGCCATAATGTCTAAGTACCCTCAACAAAAATATTTCAATGACGAAATGTTTCCTACCAATTAGGTACATGGACTGGCATAAGTATGGCATCTATGTATCTTCCTCTGGCCAGCACTCGCAATCAAGATAGGGTCACCATGTAACTGCCTCTACATCATCAAGGACTCTCCTCCAATGCTCCAATTTTCCCAATCTAGGCTGAGCAAGTGGACCTGCAAATGCGTGAATGTATGGCCTCATGGTGGGTTGTTGTTTGACTATAACTGGATAGGTAACAACTATATGCTCCCACACCCACACCTGAAGTAATGTAACTCTTGAAGACAAACTAGCCCCTCTAAGGTAGACCACCTGATGCAAATCGTGTTATAGGTGGGAAAGCATGCACATACCCCAGGCATATCTAGTACCATGGATGATCATACTCTCCAAGATACAACCCCACCCAACTAAAAGTCCCTTTGACCTACGATCAGGACAAAGGAATCCTCCAATGAAACCAACAAGTATCGATGGCAAGGTAGCATAGGCATCAGTCATCTCTCGCCATGGAATCTCATATCCACAGATCGTATCATCTTGAAACACTTGGCTCAGTGCATCAGTCCCACCTTGCTTAGATGAATCATAAACTACCAACTCCCCAACAACAAGTATTTGCAAAATCTTCCATACATCCTCGGGATTCACTGTCATCTCTCTAGTAGGAAGGTGGAAGGAATTGTGCTCACTATGCCACCTCTCTGCTAAGGCTGTCAATAGTCCTCGATTAATCCTAATATGGGGCATATCTAGAAGAGAGGACAAACCACATCATGTGATAACTGTTGTCTTAGGTTGCGCTAGCTGTGGTATCAAATCAAATTTCCTAGGAAACCACTCTCAAATCTGTAAGTTCGTCAACGACTCCTATCATCATAGAATATAAAAAGTCAGTAATCTTTGTCAATTAATCAAACATCAATCAACCTATCAAATCTAATCAGCTCTAGTGAGACTTTGATCAAATCTCATCAGCAACTATCATTGAACCTCACCTATCATGAGGTCAATCATCAAACTACCATTGAACCTCACCTATCATGAGGCCAATCATCAAACTATCATTGAACCTCACCTATCATGAGGTCAATCATCAATCTATTATTGCACCTTGCCTATCATGAGGTCAATTAATCAAATCAACCTCGCTTGTCATGAGGTTTATCAATCAAACTATAATTATTCCTCGCCTATCATGAGGATATTTATCAATCAATCATCAAACCTTGCCTATCATGAGGTTGATCATCATCTAACCTATCAAGATCATCAATCTACATCAACTCAAAAGGCTGACGTTATAAAAAATTATCAAAATCAGGGGGTTTACTGACAAATTTCATCATTCTGACTTCAATGCGCTAAAACAGATATTCAATGCACCAGAGAAGTCAATGCACCAAAACAGGTGGTCATTGTGCTGACTTAGTTGATGTGCCATTTTGGGACCTTTATGTGCTATTTCAAGCGACCAATGCATTGAACTAATCGATGCGCCATTTCAAGCGGTCAATGCGCTAAACTAGGTGGTCAACACGCCGAGTCGGTCAATGTGCTAATCTAGCCTACGTATGTGCTAAATTATCTATCCAATGCGCTAAATTGTCTATGCGCTAATTAATCCTATCAATGCGCTAAAAAAGTTTACCTATGTGCTATTTCTATGGATGTGCTACTACAGAGTACTAATGCGCTACATCTGCATGTCTATGCCCTAAAAGAAATAAAATTGATTTCAAACAGAAAAATGTGCAAAAATTGAAATGCACAAAATACAAGGAGGTTTCTAGGGTACATACCGGAGGTCCATATGCGGTCGGGCAGTTGTGTCATCACATGCGCTCGAAATGGTGAGTATGGTATGGGATGAACATTTTGCTCCAAATTGCTCAAAATCACTCTCTCAAATTTCAAAATCACAAAGTGCACAAATGAATTCTAAATCCACCTTTTTAGCTTTTTAATAGAGTGATTAAGAGGGATTTTGGTGGGATTTATTTATTTTATTTTCCAGGAGGCTTAATTCATTATTTCATCACAGGGGCATTTTTCACATTATTTGTCCAGATATCAATCATTTCATCATCAAATTATCATCGAATCATCATAAAATCATAAAAAATTGAAATTTTCTTAAAAAAAAAAAAATCCAAAATAAAATAAAAAATCATCGATTTATCTCCCGAGGGGGCATATATCCATCATCATCTGAAAATCAACATCTGGTGAATACTGAAAAATTTTCATCAATACTAGTAGTAGCATCAAAATTTTCTTTGAAGCAATGCATAAACACATCACTTCAAAGAGGGGAAAAATGTATACACCTAAAAATGGTTTGGTTAACTAATTAATTAAATACGATTTATTTGATTAATTAACCCTTCTATTTTCATCTACTATTAAATAAATAGAAATATTTATTTATATAGTTCACTTCTAATTCTTCTATCTTTATCATATTATTTCATCTTAATTAAATAAACGAATTTAATACTTTTTTTATTTAATTATCTACTTCTTCTATAATTATCTATTTAATTCTTCTATCTTAATCACATCATTCTATCTAAATTAAATAAACAAGTTTCATACTTTGTTTTATTTAATTACCATATTTCTTCCATGTTTATTTAATAAACAAATTTCTATAGTTTGTTTTATTAAATTAAATATCCTCTTTTGCTAATTTGAATAAATGCAAATATTCAATTAAGGCATATTTCTACACTTATTTCCTCTTTTCACTCTTCATATCCACCTACCAAATTAGATATGAAATATCTAATTAATTCAACTTAGCCTTCACGGATAAATTTGGAGATAAATTTGAGACAAATTATAGGAAAACTTCTTCATCTTCTTCCATTGATTATTCCTATCCTTTGGCTGAATGTTTTTGTGGGGAGGAACAAATCTCCATAATCTTCTCAGGTTTCTTCATCCTCACCATTGAAACTTTCAAATCAAATCCAGACCCTTACCTGCTGCCACATCACAAATATGCTGCCAGGAATCTATAAATACACCTTCTTTCC
This sequence comes from Sequoia sempervirens, assembly GCA_007258455.2. Lineage (NCBI taxonomy): Eukaryota > Viridiplantae > Streptophyta > Pinopsida > Cupressales > Cupressaceae > Sequoia > Sequoia sempervirens. Next base: position 27,653 of record VDFB02031128.1, on the reverse strand, counting down.
ATGGGAAAAGGATTGCAACTTTGTGCAATCTTACTCTGCAGAAATAGCATTAGAAGCAATCAAGCAATTAAGCAATAGCAATAGCAAATCACTTTAGATTAGCAATCATATAGCAATCATGGCTTTTCATTTAGCTGCATCTCAGTTTACAGTAGTTGTTTTATCATTTTCATGTCAATTTCATCTACATTATCATCACCATATTATTTAGTAATCATCATATAGGATTAGTTTCCTGCGTTTTACAATGTCTCATTCTCTAGATTGTCATTTTAACAGTCACAGTGCTTAACAATTTGAGAGCCACAGTGATTTAATAAATCTTTGGAGATAGAGAGCAATAGGACACTTTAAAGAGATTTCCTGATTTAATTATTTTAATTTTTGTTTAAATATCTTGACACAATGTCTTATTAGGTGTGTTTGTTATTCATTTACGCATATTTTACTCACACAGTTCATATTTGAAGTAACACCAGAAATCAGAATGGCCCTAGATGGAAGTTTTAATACATATCCAAAACTAGTTACTTTGGCTTGTCGGATTGAAAACCAATCTTGGTGGAAACTAGAGAAGATAAAAGAAAACAAGGAAATGGAGAAATATATATTGGAAGTGGAACAACTAAGACTCTAATAGGGTATTATGAAAAAACAAGATATTTTGGCATAGAGACCTAATATCTGGTGCACCTATTGTGTACATGGAAATTACTTAAGAAATGAATGCCCGAAGGGAATAGAAGAAAAGAAAGCAAACACACTAAGGGTAGATCTAAGGGCACTACCTAAGAAGATGAACTCAATCTACTGTGGAACTTGTAGATAATGGGACAATCATGAAACAAAAGATTGTCCATCACAATTAGTTCAATTAAGAGAAGATCCAAATATAGCAAACCATAATGACCAACAAAGGTTGGCATATGTCAAAGGTTTGGGAAAAAGACTACTTTACCTACAAGATCATAGATATAAAGTATTGAAATGGAAAAACTAGAGAAATATAAATGCCCTATAGAACCAACAGAATCAGGGACCATATAATAATATGGGCTAGTCTCAAGGAGAGAGAGGCCAAGGTAGAGGAATATAAAGGCGAATAGATGCCATCTACTTCAATTGCGTTGAGGACACTTCACAATAGAATATTGAGGTGATAAGAAGAAGCCATGTGGATTTATAGAAGCATAGAGCATAATATATTCAATTGGGACAAAGCCCAAACCTATTATAAGAATGCGACATCGCAATCAAAAAGTGATGAGCTCCAAAATTTAAATACACCTAGAAGAGCAAGAATATTAAGGAAAATACCAAAGGAACTAAAGGAAACTAATAGGAGATGCCAAAAAGCAAAATGAATCGCTAGTGACATTGCTATGGCTAGTGGCTCAAAAGAACATCACAACTATATAGGAGCAAACAATAAAAAGAAAAAAAAGTAGCAATAGTTAGCTGATAGGGGAAAAATACCACAAATAATAGACATGTAACTACAAAAGAAGAAACCACTACAAAAGAGAAGAATTCCACCCAACTAAGAAACAACATGACCAAATAATAGAACAAACAAAGAAAATTATCACAAACGAATAATGTCAAGAGGCATAAAAAATGACTTTTTCTGAACAAGAGGTGGGAATATTGAAACAACTAATAAAAATGTCCCAATATTCCAATCTATTGGACAAACTAAAACAATTTTGTAGGTATTGGAACAAGCATAATAAAGCACCACAAATAAGAACTATAGGGAAGAATGATAGGCAATGGAAGACATGACCCATCATGATTATAGTTAGCATTGACCATAAGAAAATAACCAATGTAATGGTAGACTTAGGAACTAATATAAACATGCTCACAAAAAGGATGTGGGAACAAATAGGAAAACTTAAGCTTGAAAAAACACCCTGCAATATTAGTCTAGCAGATGGTACAAGGATAAAAACCTTGGAAACTTGGAAACAAGTAGAAGTAAGTGTTAGAGGAGTAAAATAAATTGTCAAATTTGAGGTAGTTTCCATCAAATAAACATTTGATTCATTTAACGCATTGCTAGGACTAAGGTGGTTTATCAATGCAAATGAGATTTTAGACCCAAGAAAGGAAGAAATATCATTTGTGGATGAGAACAACACAAATGATAACAAAATTGTCCACATTCTACTAGGAAAAAAACCCAAATGAATCATATACAGATGAAGTAAACACAAAATAATACCAAACTTTGAGAGAAAAACATCTACATAATCTCACGATTACCACTACATGACACCCTTGAAGAACCAAATTCAAAAGGGGAAGTTGAAATAGAAAGTAGTTCTTATAGCATAGATAGTAAGGAAGTATTAGATGCATGGATACAAGAAGAACCAAAACACTATTCCTAGAGGATTACTAGATTTCGTAGAGTATTCATGATTAGGACACAAAAGGATACTCTGCATTCTATCATGGATTCAAATAACCTACTACAGAAATATTTGTGGCAACTTAGAGGATAGTAGAGATGAATCATTTGGAATATCTCACTAGATAAATCATATATCACGCAAAATTTCATATATTAAACTTCCCAAATATTTAGGAATGGGAGAGCTATTATCATTTATTACATAAATAAATAAAAAATTCAATAATGAAGAGCTGAGATGATATACTAAAAAAAACTTATTTTCAACATCGTGAGTTGGCGCAACACACACAAAGACCAGTTGAGCAAATGAGAAATATTTAAAAAATTTATCAAAATAAGATACCAATTGGAAGAAGGAGAATACAATGAAATGCCAAAATATAATGGGAAGATCTTACCGGAGGATCATTTAACCACTTGTATCACAACATGGAAAACACAAAATGAGTATGATGAATGATTATACATACAACTATTCTATTGGATACTAACACCAGTTGAATAGACTTGGTTTATAAACCAAGAATGATGAGCAGAAACAAAATATTGGATAGGAATTTCTAGAAACCTTTTCTTTTCACAACGAGGATGAACATATACATACCACACTACTAAAAATGAAAGAGATAATATTCAAAATATAGAAAAATAATGAAATGGTGATACTACAAACCCCTACGCCACCCCCACAATTAGAAGGAATATGGAAATATATTGAATGGATAGACAAAGAATCTACATTACTAAAGAAAACATGTTACCTAACACAACAATAAAATGATGATACACAAAAACTCTACTATAGAAGTCAAACAAGGAGAAAGGGAATTAGAGTCCCCAATAAAAGCCAAAAAATATTACAATCAACCACTCAAGCTAAGAGAAGTGAATATTTCCAAAGAAGGGGCCCCTAAACTAGCCAAAATAGGAGATTATTGGGATGATAAAGTGGTTGCACAAGTTGTAGAGATCCTATTAGAATTTGAAGAATTATTCCTTATAACATTTACAGACCTAATAGGGATAAAAGAATAAGGAGTTATGAAGATCCAATTGAAAGGAGGAACTAAACTAGTATGAAAGAGACCATACAGACAAAATCCAAACATGAAAAATAAAGTTAAGGCTGAGCTAGAAAAATACTTGAAGCAAGGATAATCAAACCAATAAAATATGTGAAAGGAATCATCTGCATGGTCATATAAAATAAGAAAACAATTGAGGTAAGAATTTGTATTAACTTCAAGGAACTTAATAAAGCTTGCATTCATGACCCTTTCCCTACATCGTTCATTAAGGAATTATTGGAATCAATGATAGGAAGAGAAATCTACTCTTTCATTGATGGTTTCTCTAGCTACCATCATGTAAAAATAAGGGAGAAAGGTCAACCAAAAACTAAATTTTCAATAGAATAGGGATTTAGCATGTACACAATGATGCCATTTGGCATGACGAATGCACCTATAGTATTCAACGGGATAATGATAAATGCATTGAAAGACTTCATACATGAATTCTTGAAGTTATACTTAGACAACTGGATAGTATATGGTTTGGTAAAATACCATGTACAAGTACTTAAAATGATGTTAAAAAGATGTCAAAGTATGCAGATGGCATTAAACTTGTGTAATGGCACAAATTTGCACCCTAGGCGAATTTCCCATTAATTTACCCTTACTTTAGAATTACAAGTACACAGATGCATAAACCTATCGTTGTCTTCCTGATCTTTTTGTGTGTCCTTGTATTTTTGCATCGATGGAGGAATATTTGTCAAGGATGTGTGCACACCCCATGGATGTCCACACACCACACTGCCATCCTGACATATTCATCCCTCTAAAATCAACATAAGTGTTACATTTCCTAGTTGTTTGTAAAGGTAATGTCATCTACCTAGTCTTGACTGATGAAAAATGACTCCTTGCCTCCATTTTTCTCATTAAAACTTATTCTTTCATGCTTCTACATTCTCTAACTCACTCTTATATTGCTTCTCTCATTCTCAAGCTCAATCTCTCTCTTCTTGATCATTTTATTGTTCTATTTCACTGCTACTAGCCTTATACTAGGGTTTCTTTGCTTCAACACCATCGTTATTGTAAGTTTATGAAGTTCTATCTCCTCGACATGGTGGTGTTGTTCTCTTCTTTCCTCTATCAACCTTAAGTGCTTATGGCAAGGAAGGTAACATTGTGTCTTTTCATTTTGCATCTATCATCTTGTAGAGTAGCATTCAGGTTGTCATTGCTCTCTACGTTATTGTGTCATTTCCACTCTTTATCACTTTCTCTCTATATCATTGCATATCTAGTTGTCCATTGTAACATGCCCAATGTTCTATCCATTGATTTTTTACCATGTTTTAACCCACATGTGAACAAATATAGTAATAAATTTTTTCTTTTCTAATTCAATAATAGTATGCACATTTGAAATAACCTCATACTAAACTTTCCAATTGTATTATGATCGAAACATTACAAAAACCCAAGTAATGATTCCATATTACATAATTTCATGATAACATCTCACATTTACAATTTCCATAGAGATGGATATATAATTACATAGCTTCTAAGAGCTTACTGATACAGAGATACAAATTGGTCTAGATGTCCCATCATTGGTGCATAAATTTTAGATGTCCCCATTCCTTGGTGCATACATTCTAGTTTCCCCCAATATTAACGCATACATCCTCAAATATTGGCTGCCAAATGCATGAGGAGATGCATCACTCAAGTGCTTTTCCACCAACCATGGACTTACTATAGTCCTCCACACATCTACCAAACTGTCATATGGCCCTACCCTTCGACGAAGAGATTGGTATGGTAACCTCATAATCCTAGCCTTCTCTAAGCATTGTGTTGTGTCCTACATATCAAGAGCTACCATACTGTGCCTACAACCTACATATATGACAATCCCTACCGAGTATGTAAACCCAAATCATAGTGAACTGATAGTGTAAATAGTGGTTACTTACACTACTTTGTCCAAAGAATTCATCACCTAGTACTTCGAGTGAGATTCATCTATTTCACCCACCTACCTAGCTCGATTTGGTTTTGACCATTCATACTCTATATGTAAATTACCCCCTTTCCCTTGGATTATGCTAACCCCAAGAATAGCGAAGTTAACCATATGGTATTCATAATGTCACAACATTAAATGACTCCATTTCAAAAAGTATGATCCCATCAATACATGACCTCAATTAAAAAGTATGATCTCAACAATAAATGAACTCAATAAAAAGAATAATCTTATCAATAAATGACTCCATTCAAGATTATAATCTCAAAAATAAATTGACTCCAATCAAAAGTATACTCAACAATCAAATGATCAATCAGATCATTTAGATTAATCCCAACCTATTTGCTTCAATCAATAATCAAATAAACAACCAAACCAAATAGGTTATTCTCAACCTAGGGTTTCAATCAAAAGTGATGTAATGATCAAGTGATCATAAACAAATAATAAAACTCCCTTTCAATATACCTCAAATATTCGCATGTTTACAATGTTCACTACATTAGTATATAAATTGGAGGACATTATTCGGAGAATATTTTTGTCCTTCTACACCCTCAAGTCCTCTTATCCATATGGCTTTGGGTTTCTAAAACATATGTCCTCTTTTAGAATTCCATTAATAGGAATAGACTCTAAATCAAAATAAGAAAATGGCATATTAACCAAAAAATACATTTCTCAACCCTACCATTGAATATTGATATAATCATCAAGTTTATACCCTAATCCTAGGGATAAGACTCTCTTCCTACTTTCAAGAAAACTTAAGTAATCAATCAAGTATAGATTAACAATAAGGTTTGGATAATATCTCAACCGATCAATAATGGTATCTCTATCATACCATCATTCCCATCATATTACTAACCACATTACCCACAAGGTTTTACCTAGCATTATAAGCTAACAAATTCAAGTTACCTCAAGACATCGACGTATTCCACGTTTCTCTTTTCATGCTACACACAAATAGTATTGACAATCTACATATAGTATTTGACAAACTATGTAAAGTATATATAGAAACACAATCATTTAAATTCCCATATAGGGTATATAAAATTATTACCCAACAGATAGGTTCCACCATAACTAAGAACATGCAAGCTTATCGAAAGCATTATCTCACATATTTAAATCAATCCTTTCCAGTCAAGACAACCATAAATAAATAACTTTTCAAACATAAACAACAAAGGAATAGAAATCAACATGCCTGTACAAAAGCTCCAACTAATAATCCTTCCTTCCTAGCTTAATTCCTCAAGCCTGCTTGCTGCTTCCTATAAGATCCAATTCCCACTTCTAGCCTCTTACCAAATCTCTAAACAGATACTAATGCAAAATAACAAAACAACTCAATAACTCTCAAGGTCTCAACTCACTTGCACAAAAAATGCAGCATAATAACAACAAAGTAATCAGAATGAAAATTGTAAGAAATGGTAGAGAGAGAACCTCTATATATGCTAAAATTTGAGCAACCAAAGGCTTCAAACAAGCTAATAATTCTGCCACCTTTCTACTCCCATGCAATGACTCAACTAATTAACTCTTAGATTTGCAACACATGGCAGTCCTCACATTTCCAATGGATGAGTCACCTTTGTTTCAAGAGACAACATGACTTTTTTACCGAGTCAAAGGACAACAATTCCTTTCAACAGGTTTCCTACTTGGTTTGCAAGTCGACTACCCTCTTATATTGCTGCCAAATTTACATTAACTGGGTTCATGCATATCCAAAGGTTTAAGACTTCTTATTTGCTTCCACATGCTACAAGTTTAGCGCCACATTTCCAACACCCAAAAAGATAGTGTAGTCAAGACTTATTCCAATCCTTTAAAATCTGCACTCATTCTCTTTTAGGCGTATAAACTTTATGCCTACTTCCATGCGTTTGACTTAGTCTGGCTTTGTTTTATGCGCAAATTTTGTACTTACCACAACATTTACATATGAGGCAGAATTATATTGCACTTTAATTTATTCATAGCACCTTTAATGTATACTTTAGCAGTGCCTATATTCACGCGCTATGATTTTACATGCAACATTTAAATATTCATTCACTAAGCAATTCCTTATAACCTATGCGCAGGTCAAAACTCATTATCATGCACTTGAATATGCTAGCCAAAGACAATGTATTGCTAGCTTTATGCATTGGTTTTTACTATGGTCTAATGCGCTAGTATATACACTAGTTTACAAAGCCTTTTCTTTATTATAGTGTTGTCCTTTATATTATTTCAAATATAACTCTATATATATATAATGCTTTTCATTATTTTATATATAAATATATATATGAACATATATATCATTGGTCGATATTCCAATATATTAACCATTATATATATATTTTAGATATATATACTATATGCATATATGTATGTATAAACATATTCAAATACATACATATATGCATATATATGCACATTTAGATATCATTATTAAATAACAAGCTTACATATATATGTTAATCAATGTGTATATACAAAATGCATATATATACATATTCATCCAATCGATATCCTCATGTGTATGGTGTATCTGTATATGTGTATACATAAGTATTTCTACCTACGTGTGCACATATACATATACGTTCATATACACTAGTTATCACTCAAATACACATATATACATATATATGCATTTAATGTATATTCTTATCAATCAACATATATTTATAATACACATAGTAAAACACACCAAATACAACAATTTGATAACTTCAACACTAAGCATTCAAAACAATTACCCTATCATCCCCATTTCCAAAGGGAATCAAAGACCAATACACAAACATATGACCAAGAACTTACCAAATCTTGACTAATCTTAACTCAACTTAGACCAACTAGGATGTGGGTGTGTATATGCTCAATTAGGCTCATTAAAGGTTACCAAACCAAGCTCCTCTCCTGAGTGATACTTCCCCTCTTGTACCTGTGGCTTGACTCCTTCCTACATCCAACTTAGTGCTTCACAAAGGTAGTTAGCCATTCATATGAAATTCACTTGCATCATAAATCATTTACATCATCAAAGCATTAAAGTATTCATATTACAATACATATTCATACATCTCATTTCGATCAACATAAAACATAATCATATCTTCATCTTAATGCATATTCAAGTATTTCATTCACCTATTTAATCATACTTAAGTTCTAATTTACATTTATCATCATATTTACTCACAAGGTAAAGTAACCCAGTAACTAAGAGACGGGGTGTAACATACTTCCCCCCTTGTGAATCATCATCCCTAATGATTTAAAGTACACAAAACATGTAGATAAAGTTAGATAGAAGTATTATTTATAATTTTTCCAATTCATACAGGAAATAAATATTTTCTATCTAATCTTCCCTCATAGCACAACCCCTTGCAATCTCATCCTTCCTGGGCCTTGCACTGAGTGAATGTGCTAGTGTACGAGGAGAGCTTGTGCCCTCAAGCAAAATTTCTCTCCAAAGAACTATACATCATAAATATATTAAATCATATGTACATCATAAGTGCAATAGTGACTGTATCTTATATGACACCTACACCATAGTGACTAGAAGACACGTTCTCATTGACTATACAATTATCCTTAGTGTAACCTAAATAGTAAAGGAATGTCAGTGTATTGCACACTACATCATGGGTCCCATCCTTCCCTTTGGTCTTTACACCATTAAACAACTCAAAAGCTGATATTGTCCATCACTGGCACTAGTACTTACCTTTAGCATAATAATACTGCCCCTTGACTATTGTCCATCAAGCACAATACTGCCCTTAGACACCTATCAATCTCGAGCATAATAGTACTACTTCTTGATTTAAGCTTTGTATCAACAAAGTTTTCCTTGATCATTTCGATCTATTTTTCCTTTTATGACAACATTTCTAGTCTAAGGTCAATCCTATTCCCTAGCTTCTCCTAGCTTATAAGAATTCAACCCTTCTTCTCGTATTATGTTCCAAATGGATTAAATTTCAATGATAGCAGTTATCGTAAAAGTATTCCACAAATCCTCCAATATTTGGTTTATCCCTTTTTCTTGACTGGATAACTCAAAGTAATAAATTGAGCATTCATTCAATTGAATTTTTCCAACAAGGTGGTCATGGTTTACACAAAACCTTAATTTTACTTGGGTGTCCTTATCCGAGATAACCTCCTCAGAACATTAAGCAACTACTTTACCCAAATTTGTTGTTTAGTATTGGTATCCTATAAATCAAATTTCCTAATCAAAATTGGTTACCTTAGTGAGTCTCTCTCCCATAACATTATGCTAGTTCCATCGACATAGAAAGATCAAAACTGTTCCAATGATCTGCTACTTCCTCTATGGAATTTCATGAGAGTATACAAGTCTTGCCAATAATGATATCATGTCTTCATCCTTTGGCATAATGGACAACATCTTGCTACATACCTTGCAACATCTTACTCTATTTCCTTCCATATTATACTGTTTCCACATTAGTTAAATATTTTTTTCATTCTAGTGCCCTGAATATGACATCAATTTACCTCATTTCATTCCTTAATCTTCCAGAAAATTGGTACATAGATTCTTTCTCTAATTCATAATAGTCCATCCTAACTAAGTGAAAGCTCTTCCATGGACTTATGCCACATATGATTATCAAAATATAATGATTATAAATTTTTGCAAAGATAAAACTCCTTCATCTTAGGGAATCCATATCTTGGATTTCTTTCACCCCTTAATCATTTCCAAAGTTGTACTCTGATTTTTAGCTCAATCTTTCTTTTTTGATGAGCATTTATATTAGTTCGAGTAACAATTCTAGTTAAATCATGCTGGTTTGATATTATCTTCCAAAAGATATCAACAATTATTACATACCTAGTTACCAAGAACAAATGTTTCTCAATAACTCAAAATCATGTGTACATAAATCTTCCCTTTCTGATTCCATAGGTGATAATCTTTCCTTTCTTAAATAGGCATAACACCTAACCTTTTTCAAAGTATCAATAATAATAACAAATTATTCTTTTGAACAAATACGTATAAAATTGTGTTGTAAATATTTCTCTTAATAGTCAAAATCCTTTGACCTTTCCAATATCTTTCACTAATATTTCCAATACCTCGACCTTTGTGATCATGGAGTATAAGACTTTGGATAAAGGATTTTTTAATTGTGACTTACAGAGAAGTCAAAGCTCTTTCAGATTGAAAATAAATCATTAAACTTTGTTGGAAAGGGTACTTATTTGAGTCCATTTACTTTCCTTCTTCCCCCCTTAGTGTTTCTAAGATATTAGGTCATCTTAAAGTTGAAATCTTAACAATCATCGGTTCTTTCCAAATTGATCAAATAGGTTTAACATTCCTTGTTGTTGGCTTTTGATAGTTGATTGACTATTACTTGCCTTTAGTACCCTCCATGGTATTCCTTGAATATACCTTTTTGTTTTCAAAAGTGGACTCATCATCACCTTTTAATCTCTCATAATCATTTGTTGGATCCACAATAACAAGATCTTATGAATAATCAACAACTTTTCCAGCTAAGAGATACTCTAGTATTTCATTACAGTTCCCTTTTTCCATGTATACTAATAACCTTTTAACCATATTAAATTTCCCATTAGAACATCTTCAAATGTTCATTTAAGGATCTAAACATAAGTTTACTTTCATTGACAAGTTGGTAAGTTCAATTTGCACTTCAACCAAACTATGCTCTAACTGAGCCCTTTGTCTGAATAGTCTGATTTACTTTCCAGGCTTTTACCTTGCAATCATCTTTCTAAGTAATTTTTTCCTAATTCTTGGTAATTGCATTTTCTCATAACCTTAGACACTCTAAGGTTGTTTGTTTTCTTTTCCCCATTTTAATCAGAAATCCAAATTAACCTTGCCTATTCTAATTGGTGGAATCATGTCCCCTTTTATTCTTCGTAGGTTGCTACTTTTCTGACCATTTTGGTCTCTACCCTCTGTTCTAAGGTATCTACTTTCACTCTTGGTTTCAATTATTTTTGCAAGATTTTAACCTTGTCCTGAATTAGGTCTGTCAAGGGTTATCCTACCTCTTGGATACCTCTCTAGTTGATTTTGATTCATAAAATTTTGACTTCCTGCTTTGACTGAAGTTTCTAATTTATGCTAATAATTAGTTCTTTTCTAATAAAGCATACTCATAGATTCATAATATCCTTATTTAATCCACCATCCTTGACTTTTTGAATTTGCAAGTTGCTATCAATAAGGGGGATTACTTCAATTCTCTCTATCCCTCAGAGTCATTTAAGCTATTTCATAGGGTGAAGGTACTCGTTGGTAATCCTCCATAACCTTCCTAGTGAACCTGGTTGCATAATATTCCACAATCCAAAGGTGTATCTTAATGAGTTGTTGGTTTAGGAGTTTTCAACTCTAGGGATGAATCTTTCCTAATCCCAAAATTAGACAAGTTTTCAAAAAACTTAACTTCATTTTTGTTTTCCCTTTGTTCTTTTCCTCTTGCCATCTTGGCATAAAAACTTTTCAACCATTATCCTCTGATAAGGTTTACGTATTACCTATGTAATGAACTCAAATTCTAGTGTTGAACCTGGTAGCTCCAATACCACATGTAATATGCCCAATATTCTACCCATTGATTTTTACCATGTTTCAATCCACATGTGAACAAATATAGTAATAAAATTTGTCTTTTCTAATTCAATAACAATATGCACATTTGAAATAACCTCATACCAAACTTTCCCATTGCATTACGATCGAAACATTACAAAAACCCAAGTAATGATTCCATATTACATAATTTCACGATAACATCTCACATTTACAATTTCCATAGAGATGGATATATGATTATATAGCCTCTAAGAGCTTGCTGATACAAAGATACACATTGGTCCAGATGTCCCATCATTGGTGCATACATTCTAGATGTCCCCATTCCTTGGTGCATACATTCTAGTTGTCCCCAATACTAGCACATACATCCTCAAATCTTGGCTGCCAATTGCATAAGAAGAAGCATCACTCAAGTGATTTTTCACCAACCACAAATTTACTCTGATCCCCCACACATCTCCCAAACTGGTAAGATGTCCCTACCCTTCGACGAAGAGATCAGTTTGGTAACCTCATAATCCTAACCTTCTTTGAGCATGGTGTTGTGTCCTACATATCTAGAGCTACCATACTATGGATACAACCTACATGTATGACAATCCCTTCCTAGTATGTAAACCCATATCATAGTGAACTGACAGTGTAAACAGTGGCTACTTACACTACTTTGGCCAAAGAATTCATCACCTAGTACTTTGAGTGAGAGTCATCTATTTCACCCACCTACCTAGCTCGATTTGGTTTTGACCATTCATACTCTATACATAGGTTACCCCCTTTTTTCATAGATCATCCCAACCCCAAAAATAACCAAGTTAACCATATGGTATTCATAATGTTACAACACTAAATGACTCCATTTCAAAAAGTATGTGTTGTCAATCAAATTGCACTCGAACACTTGAATAATTAAATTCAGCAATCTGTTGAAACATTGGATCAAACTCAGGTTGTGGGTGACTTATAACGAGATTGAACCTCTGGAATCTAGGTTGGCTTCCTATATGATTCTTAAATTAATAACTTGTAACTTGCTGGAAAAGGGATAGAAGTATGTAAAAATGTACGTAAAACTGTAAATTAATGGCGATGCACCTAATTGACAAAGTCTTGCAATTATGATTCAAAATAAACCTCTTAGTACTTCAATCTACACAACCTGATTTGATAATCTAATCACTTAAATGCTTCAAACAAAGGATTTGACTTAAAGCAATCTCGAGGGAAAACTTGGTTTTCACGACTAAACTGGTTAATCAATACATGCACAGTGTTTAACCAGTGAATTTAAATTAAACTGCATACAGATATTTATGAAAGAGACGGAAAAATCAAAGGTTTCCAAACTGAAAACACAATAATCCTTTGATCAAATAAAAACGATGCCTGAAATCTTGAAGGCAAAATTCTGAAAATGCTGGAAAATAAAGGAATCTTTTGCTAAATAAAATAATTTGAACCTGTAAACCTGCTGCTATATTAATCTGAATATGAAAGTTGAGTTACAAGATGTTTCACTTTGTAGAATGCAAAGGCTGAAAAACAAGAACTAGCAGAAAAAGATAAACTTTTTCCAATATATAAAAAAGGTGCAACTCCAAAGTGCATGAAAGATGAAACTGAAAGTCAATTTCAGTGTCAAAATGATAACTCCAAGGCAAAATCAGAGCAAAAACAAAAATTCCTAAAAATAAGGTTCAAACTCATGCAAAAATGAGTGAACTTGGTCTCAAACTTGCAGTCATAATGTATGCAACTGAAGAGTAGCTCGAACTGAACAAGAAATCCATGAAAAGTAAGTCCAAGCATGCAAAAATTTCCTCGTTTGTATCAATCTACCCATGATGACTTGAACTCCATTCTTGCATGATAAATCTTCAGTTGAGGCTATAGTTCTAACTCAGCCTTACATAATGTTTTCTATTTGCATTTTAAAAATAATTAATTTAATTAAATGATTTAAATTCATCATTTAATTAATCAATCTACATTGATTAATGCAAATCAGTTTGAAGAATATTAGAAAAGCATATTTCTCCATCGCATATATCATACTTAGCATATATTTGAAAATATGCATTCTCCATTAATAAACATTGGTGACCACCATACAATATTTTAAAAATCTCACAATAGTCGACCACCATCAGCACTCATATTATAAACACTTAGCATAGATTTTACAACTTCATCTCTAAGTGTATATGAAAAAGGCCGACCACACAATCATTAGGCTCATCGACTTAAAAGTCATGGCCACAGTGAAAATTAAAGAACATAATGATTTTTCTTCTCAAAAGATAGTCAAAAAGAAGAAATCATCGAACCTTGCAAAAAGAAAGATGGGGAACCCTAAAACATTGTTTCCATTTGACTTTGGAGAAGAAGCTTCATGAAGAAGCTGTTGGCCACCGCCATGAACATGGTTTCTAGAAATTGCTTGATGCTAGAGCTCAACCTGCACATTCTTTTTGTTTCTGAGCTGAATCCATGAAGATCTTCAGTGAGTAGGTTGCTTTTGATCACAATCTTGAGAGTTTTTTGATATTTTCTTGACTTAAAGTTGTGGTTGTAGCATAAATGTTGAATAAACACTCACATAATCTCCTCTCTTATTATTTTGTTGTTCTTAAACTACTCTAGGCTGCCATTGAAGTCTTGGTTCGAGCTTAATATTCAATGATTCCTTCATATTTTCTCCTAAATCTTGGTCGCCCCTCTCTTTGTGACAAAGGTAAGTTGGTTCTTATTGTTATTATGACTTTTCACTAAGTCTTTGTAAGGAAAAAATGGCCATAAGGCCGCGGCTATCTCCATGTTTACTTGTTGATTTTCTATGTTTTGCTACAATGACTAGGGGTGCCATATGATCCTAGTTCAGACTTTGAAAGAGACAAACTTAAATTTTACATTTTCTTTTGCATTCTGAATATGGCTTTAAAAACTCCATCTGGGTACTTATGATTCGTTGCATTCTGCATTTTTTGAGTAAAACCCTTACATGGGTAAGAAGAAATCCGTACTTTCCTCACCACAAAAACATTTTTGAGCAAGAATCATTGTATGAATGTTGTAATAGCTTTGCATTTGAAACTGCCATGGTTATCTCTTCATCTCTTACTGCACAGTATATCATTTAATTAATCTGTTACATCTGGGCAATAACGGGTTTTGCAAAAATATTTTTCCTTCCTTCAAGATTTATTTAGATCACAATCACTCCTGACAGTAAGAATATTT
Source organism: Sequoia sempervirens (assembly GCA_007258455.2). Classification (NCBI taxonomy): domain Eukaryota; kingdom Viridiplantae; phylum Streptophyta; class Pinopsida; order Cupressales; family Cupressaceae; genus Sequoia; species Sequoia sempervirens. The sequence continues at coordinate 12,297 of VDFB02031128.1, read as the reverse complement.
CAAATGGATTTTAATGTTGTTCATTCCAACTTTGTGCATGAATCCCAAAAAAAACTATCATTTTCAATTCATCATGTGAAAAATTGATGTCTTTCAAGTCTGGGCATGAGTACTGTGTATGCATCCAAAAATAAAAGATGACTAAATCATTTGTGTTGTTTATTCTTTTGACCAATGACTATAACATACTCATAACTAGCTCCCTTCAGCAAAAATAATGTTGGTTATTCGTATGACATACTTCATGGCCAAGATCTCACCTATGTTTGTTTGTTGTCCTATTGGTAAAGTTGTATCAGTCAATTTGAAAGCTTCTTGTAGTGGCTCAATGCTTGTTATTATGCTTTTCACTGAATGCACATCTGTTTCTTTTGTGATTTGGTTACTATCATTTGGCTTTTTGAAACATGTATGCCCATCTACTTTTACCAGTTTTGTATCAGCATTCTTGTTCATGATTGTCCTTGACATTGTGACTCCATTGTTCCTTATATAATGCTCTTTTTTGTTGAAAAACTTGTAGAGAATTGGATTATTGCAAATCTGTTATAACAGAGTTATGTAAATACTTTGTACAACCTTTGGACTGTCCTGTACTGTGATATGCTTCTGAAGTTATAAAAAAAACATTCCAATGCTTGAATATTTTGTTTCTCTTCAATGCAAAGAGGCTCTATACTTCATTTAGATGTAATGTGAAAATGTAGAGAAAAGTTGAACAAAATATGAAATTGATGAGCTCTTCACACTATTTTTTGAATCTCTTTGAAATAAAGCTGCTTGTATGATTATATCCTTTATATTCAATAGCTCTCTTAATGACTATTATCAATATTAATGGACTTGCGTATGTAACTTGAGAGTGTCTCCTCCTTGATATGCTAAGCTCAACCCTTGTGGGAGCCCATTTTGCTCCACATATCTGATAAAATGATCTTGAACATGATGAACCTGTTCTTGCACATTGAAACAAACATGTTAGAAAAATTAAAGAAGTTGAAAGCTTCCATTGAGTTATGTTTTTTTTTATTGTCAGCTTTTGTAACTCAATCATCTGGTGAATGCTTGATTTGATGCAAATTACATTCCTATTGGTAGCGTAGGAATAGAGTAGAATGTAATTCATCATTGCTTAGAGTACACCTCTAGCATCATCTTTTATAATTTTGCAGGTTCATGGAGCATGGAAACGAGTCTACTACAACTTGGAGACGTGACGACTGAAGACACCAAGTGAAAGTGATTCATCATCATAGGAAATGATGAATTGCTCCTCTTCTTTGTGCTTACGTTATTTTTAGTAGTGTAGCTTATCATTGAATTTTGTATTCATTATTTGATTGTCATAATCAAATTCAGTTACTCTCACGGCTTGTGCGAGATTTAGTGTTTTTACAAAATGAATAAAAGACATTATTATGCAAATTTTCAATTTTCTGTTTCAAATACTTGCACAATAAAACTATAATTCAAATATAATATTATCTTTATGATGAACAATGAATAGTTTAGCAATAAAACTTGAAAAAAATTGTACCTATCAATGATGAATTCGATTTAGCTCTACTTGTTTGAGCTCATAGTAAAAAGTAGGTAACAAATTGGTGACCTCTGTGGAGTGTTTGCCTGCTAAACACAATAGAATAGTATATAACTTATCCATTGGGCATGGAGTCCATGTTTTTCTCTGTTTAACTCAAAAAACTGTAACTCAGCTTCAAACCAAACAAACTGAAAGAAACTACTGCAACTTTGTTGAAGACAGAGTTTGAAAATTAGGTGCAGCAACTGCACTTTATTGAAAACATGACAAAACTGAAATGAAACGTGCCAGCAGGAACTTATTGAAAGCATTACTAAAACTGAAAATTATCCTACTATGTACAAATGAAAGCCTGATGCTTAATAACATTGTTTCAAGTGAATCCTGTTGACAGGGATTGATAGTACTTCACCATCCAGCTTTGAAAGTTGAAATGCATTGTGTTCCTTCTTTTCTGTAATAATGTACGGGCCATCCCACATGGCGTCAAACTTTGTATGTTTACCAGGCCTGGTTTTGAGCTCATCCCACTTGAAAACTAAATCACCTTCATTGAAGATCCTTGCTGTTGCTTTCTTATCGAATGTCCTCTTCATTTGAGAATGATGAATTTGAAGCTTTCTGTAGGCTTCCTTTTTGGTTTCTTCCAACTCTATTAATTGAGCAAGCCTGACTTGCATTGGTTGCTCTTCAAGTAACTCAAGCTCTTTAATATAACTCAAAGTTGGCAATTCAATTAAGATAGGCAGTTTGGTTTCTTTTCCATAAACCAAAACATATGGTGAAAATCATGTTGATCGTTTTGGTGTAACTCTATCAGCCCACAGGGCTAACTTGATTTTGTCATGCCATGACCTCTAATTATCTTCAATAATCTTTTGTATGATCTTAATCAGATTCTTATTTGTTGATTCAGCCTGTCCATTACCCTAGGGGTAATAATTGGATGAAGTTTTCAGATAAATATTATGCTTTACTGACCAATTTGAAATTCTTAAACTAACAAAGGCCAAAGCATTATCAGAAATAATTGAATCAGGTGTACCAAACCTAGAAACGATATCCTAATAGAAGTTTAAAACTGATGCTTCATTTGCATCTCTTAATGTGATTGCTTCAATCCACTTCATAAAGTAGTTTGTGGCAGTTAAAATCCATTTGTGCCCAACACTTGAGGGTGGACTAATTGGACCGATAAAATTGAGTCCCCACTTTCCAAATGGCTGCTCAACCTAAATTGGATTCAAGGGCAGGGCTACTAACTTTTGTTTTCCTACAAAAAGTGAACATTTGGCACATTTTCTGACATAAGTATGAGCATCCTTGAAAAGATCTGGCCAATAATAGCCTGCCTTCATAATTTTTAGAGCTATAGTACGTGGTGAAAAATGACCTCCAGTAGGTCCATCATGGAATTCTTCAAGAACTCTTTTAGTCTGATTTGGATAAATACATATGAGAAAAAAACCATTGAAATCTTTCTTATAAAGAACACCATCAATTTCTGCATAAGGAATTGCTTGTAACCTGTAATATCTTTGTTTAGACTTGTCTAAACCTTCTAGAAAATCTCCAATATGCAAGTAACGGATCATCTGATGGATCCAATCAGCTGAAACAACAGGTTCTTCTTCATTATTCAGAACTATAGCAACCTTTTCACTGCTATTTTCTTCATTTTCTGTAAGTTGTTCACACAGTCCTTTACCTCGAACAAGCTTGGTAACCTTTATGCTGATGTTATACTCCATGACTTTGGTTATCCAACCTGCTCTCTTGTCATTAATGTCCTTATTCAGCAAAAACTCCTTGACTATTGGGTGAGCTACTAGTAGATGTATCTTATTATTAGACAGCATATGTCTGAATTTTTTCAGACTTCTCACTACACCAAGCACATGTTTTTCAATGAATGAATACCTGGTTTCATAATCATGTAAAACCTAACTAAAGAAAGTTATAGGCTGCTCCATACCTTCATTATTTTGTTGATAGAGCATTGCGGAGATGGTATCCACTCCTCCAAAAGCGTACAGTATAAAATCCTTATCAAAATCAGGATTGATAAGAGTCAGGGCTGCTGCAAGTGCCTCTTTAATCTACTCAAAACTATTCTTTCCTTCTTTTGACCAGCTGAATTGAATGTTTTTCTTCAGCATGGTTGTCAATGGTTGTAATAAAACTACAACATTGGGAATAAACCTCCTCACAAATTTTATTCTGCCTAGAAAGCTCTACAAACCCTTTTTGTGAGCGGGTAGCAGTAAAGCCAAAATGGTTGCAATACGTTCTGGGTCAATAGAAATACCATCTTTCGAAACAATGTAACCCAGAAGCTTACCTTCGTGAACAAAAAAAATACTCTTCTTTGGATTCAAAGAGATTCCATATTCTCTGCATTTCTCAAAAATTTGTCTAAGATGACTGAAATGTTCATTTGCATTTCGTGAGAAAGCAATGATATCATCTAAGTAAACAAGAACAAATTTGTTTATCAAACCTTGGAGAGCCATATCCATCACTCTCTAAAAGGTGGCTCCTACGTTTGACAATCCAAACATCTTTATGTAAGCCATAGTACCCCACTTGGTGGTAAAGGCTGTCTTGTACTGGTCTTCCTCCTTAACCAAGATTTGGTTATAACCTGAATATCCATCCAGCAATGAAAACCTTTCAGATCCTGAAACAACCTACAATATCTGCTCCATTGAAGGCAGTGGGTAGTGATCCTTGAGTGAAGCTCTATTTAGAACATGAAAATCAAAGCATGGCCTTATCTCTTCGCTCTTCTTTTTGACAGGCACCAAATTTGACACCCAAGAAGTGTGCTTGATTGGAAATATTATACTACCTTCGATCAGCTTGTTTAATTATGTTTTCATCAGATGTTCTAACTTTGGATTCAAGGGCCTCTACTTTTGTCTTATTGGCTTTACGTTGGGTTCGAGCTCAATTGTATGTTGAGCCAACTCAAGGTTAAAACCCTTCAAATCTCCATACTGCCAGGTGAATATGTCACTAAATTCTTGGAAAAGTAACATAAATGCCTGTTGTTATGCCTTTGTATAGACTTTTCCAAGCTTAAGCAGCTTGTCCTTGAAAATTTCTATTGATTCGTAATGCTCCTGCTTCACTGTGATACTTGATTTATCTCTTCTAACCTGATCATCAGTGTTGAAGATGGATTCAAGGGTTACCAAACCATTTGGCAGTTTGTTAGACTTTAGTTGCATGATCTGATCACCGTATTGCTGATCAAATTTTTGCTGATTTCCAGTAGAAAACTTTGCTTCTTCCATCAGAAAATGAACTATCTGTTCATCACTATCAAAAATCTGCCAACTTACATTATTATCAGGTATTGAAGGTCTGACAACTACTTTCACATACTGTTGTACCTCCACATTGTGAATTTCAGTAGGAATGTCAAACTGTGACCCTAGAGCAGCAAGTTTATCAGCTTGCTTATTCTGAAGTCTTGGTACTGATTGCAGATTAAATGCGTCAAACTCCTCAATTAAGTCCCAAACACGATGCTTATACAATTTCAACAAATCATTCTTTGTTAAATTCAGATTTCTAACTTGATTTGTTATTAATTTTGAATCACCATACACCTGTAAGCACTTAATCTTTCTTTTTCTGGCCCATTCTAAGCCATGTATTAATGCTTCATACTCAGCAACATTATTAGAACAGTTGAAAGAAAATCTAAAAGCTGAATAATACCTGTCTTTTTCAAGCAAAATCAAAAAAGCTCCTCCACCAACACCAATTTTATTTCTGGAACCGTCAAAATATAGCTTCCAAAGCTGATCAACTTGATGTACTTGTTGTTTTCCCTCCTTGACCAGATTTGGAATAGTTACATCAGGTTCTTAAATCATATAAATGCCCAAACCTACTTCGTCTATGAGATTGAATGGATCAACCTCATGATTCTCGGTTGCCCACTCATCTAGGTTTATGTCAGGTATGCCTTCTATAGGTATAGTGGGGTCGAGGGTCATGGATTGATCCTCCTGATCATGGAAAGCTAGGTTTACATTTATGGGATTTGGAACATAAGGCTCGATATGGTCTTTAGCTAGTGATTCTGACTTAATCGTGACTCTAGTACCATATCTGGTTCTGAAAAACATGTGTGACCAGTCTAATGATAGATAACCACCTAATTTTGTAGTGAAATCTCTAGATAAGCAAATGGAAAAATAAGGTGGGAGATCAATGATATATATATCTTGTGAAATTTGAAAGTTGGGATAGGCATGCAATGTAAGAGGCAAATTTTTAATAACTCCTACAGACTTTACAGTTGTACCATCCAACTGAACTATCCCTTTTGAAAATGGTTCATACTCAAGTCCTAACTTATTTATCAACTGCTTAGGCATAATTAAGTTGCTTGCTCCACTATCGATCATGCAGTTATGCACTATGTTGTCACCAATTATCAAACTGACATAAAAAGGTGGTGACTTTACCTCTTTAGTTGGTTGCTCTTGCTTTTGATTTGAACTATTCACAAGAACTCTTGGTTGTTCTTTATTTGTTTCATCAGAAATCGATATCTTAGCCAAAGCCTCTTGCAAAATTTCTTTTTGCTCGGGTAGGCGTAATGCATCTAACATGGTAATGCCAACAGTTGCCTTTTTCATGTGTTCAACAATATTGAAAGAATAAACATTAACCTTTAGCTGTACCTTTTGAACAACAGCATCTGTTTGTCTTGCTTAAGGTTAGAACTGAATTTGAGGCTGCTCTTTTGATGGTCCAGCTTGCTGTCTTGGTAAAATATGAACATTCTAAGCTGGAGGAGGTTGAACCTACCCCTATTGGGCTATAAAATCTTAATTTTTTTGCTGAACAGCAGGCTATTTGTCTTTGTCTACCTGTTGTTTATCAGGAATAGCTTGCTGTCTTAGATCAAATGTTCTTTTCTTGGCCCTCGTATTGGCTGCAATAGAAGTGGCTGATTGATTTTGACTTTGCACGTGATTAACTCCGCAAAATTCACTTCCTTTCTAGTTCATCATGGCAACGTCAAGGTCACTCTGTTGCGTTTGATCATCCTGTTGATTATTGTCCTCCTTAGTTGTCTTTTCAGAAGCAACATAACTATTTTGCACCATAAGGGCTTGATTAATCACCTCGTTCATGAAAGTAGCCTAATTATGAGGCTGATTACAGGGATAACACCATACATAATCCTATGCTAAATTGTTTTGTATTGGCATCAACTCTTTTGAAGAGCTGGCAGTAGCTAGATTAAATGGTTGATTAGGCCTAAAGTTGAAATTCCTCTTTTGTCCCTGGTAATCAGCTTGATAAGTAGGTCTGTTTGCTTGAAATGATGACTGATTAGGCCTGAAATTATGACCTTGCTGGTTTTTAAGGCTTACCAAGTTGTTACTCACAATTTGTAGTAACTTGGCCATTTTTTGGTCATTTATTAGCTATTGTTGAGTATCTTTAAGTCCTTGCAAGTCAGAATTTGTTGGAACAACATTATTTTGTGTTGTTGTTTGGAATCCTAAGGTTGGAACAATAGGTAAAGTGGCTATTGGAGGTACTTGAATGGGCATAAAAGGCTGTACCTCTGGGAAAATTGACATAGGGGGTCTTGGGGAGATTTTACCAGCTTGTATAAGGCTGTTTTCAGCTCTAATAGCAATGTCATATGTTGCTGGTAATGTTAACCCACCCATTGACTGTATCATTAAAGCAATATTGCTATTCAATGATCTAAGGTAATATAGAAAAGCGTGGTCAGGAGTTGGCCTTACCGTTACTGGAATTTGATCCCATGTCCTTTGAAATCTGAAGTTAAAGTCCATCATCTATTCTTGTGGTGCTCTCTTTATAGTCGTCATCTGTTCGACTAGAGATAAATGATTAGACTTGTCAGAAAATTGTTTGGTCAGCTTGTCTCCTAAATCATCCCATGTCGGGATGCTATTAACTGGTAAGCCATGAAACCACTGAGATGCTTTCCCCTTGAATGACGTTGCTAACAACTTCAAAGCTACATTCTCCTAAATCACATGGTGAACTCCACATAGCGAGGCTACGTCTCTAATATGCTCAATGGGCATAGTCTGATCTTCACCAGTAAAAAAGGGAAGACTTTTGAGTGTCGCTACTAGTATATCATCGTGCTGAGCCAGATCCAATGGGCTTCCCCCATTAAATGGAACAAAAAAATGCGCTCTAGCCATCAGAGCTGCTAGTATTATGAGATTTATAACTTGTACAATCGGTACAGGTGGAAACGGTACTCTGTAACTTGGTGAAGCTGAAAATGAACTTGGTTGCCTTGCTAACAATCTACCTCTTCTTCTTGATGTGTAAACTAATGGTTCTATTTTTAGAACCAGAGAAACTGATTGCTTTCTTGAAGGCTTGCCAAGTGTTCGCTTGGTTGTCCTTCCTCTTCTTTTTGGCGAAGACAGCTACAAATATTCAAACGGAGAAGAACTTCTTGTCTGAATATTTCTCATAAGCTATTTGCACTTGATCTACTGGAAATTGAGAACGGAGTCGCCAGGTATATGAAAATAATCCTCTGAAAGGATAAAATACTATTGTATATACCAAAACAACAGGTTGAACTATAAAATTTTTTCTCTAAAAAGTGATTCAGAGTCCCACCAAGCGTGCCAAAAACTGTTGTCAATTAGATTGCACCTGAACGCTTGAATAATTAAATTCAGCAATCTGTTGAAACATTGGATCAAACTCAGGTTGTGGGTGACCTATAACGAGATTGAACCTCCATAATCTAGACCGGCTTCCTATATGTTTCTTAAATTAATAAATGGTAACTTGTTGGAAAAGGGATAAAAGTATGTAAAAATGTAAGTAACACTGTAAATTAATGGTGATGCACCTAATTGACAAAGTCTTGCAATTATGATTCAGAATAAACCTCTCAGTACTTCAATCTGCACAACCTGATTTGATAATCTAATCACTTGAATGCTTCAAACAGAGGCTTTGACTTAACGCAATCTTGAGGGAAAACCTAGTTTTCATGACTAAAGTGGTTAATCAATACATGCATAGTGTTTAACCAGTGAATTTAAATTAAACTGCATACAGATATTTAGGAAAGAGACAAAAAAATCAAAGGTTTCCAAACTGAAAACACAATAATCCTTCGATCAAATCCTACACAATAACGATGCCTGAAATCTTGAAGCAAAATTTTTGAAAATGTTGGAAAATACAGGAATCTTCTGCTAAATAACACAATTGAACCTATAAACCTGCTGCTGTATTAATCTGAATATGAAAGTTGAGTTACAAGATGATTCACTGTGCAGAATGCAAAGGCTGAAAAACAAGAACTAGCAAAAAAAGATAAACTTTTTCCAATATATACAAAAAATGCAACTCCAAAGTGCATGAGAGATGAAACTGAAAGTCAATTTCAGTGTCAAAATGATAACTCCAAGGCAAAATCAGAGCAAAAAAAAAATTCTTAAAAATAAGGTTCAAACTCATGCAAAAATGAGTGAACTCAGTCTCAAACTTGTAGTCATAATGTATGCAACTGAAGAGTAGCTCGAACTGAACTAGAAATCCATGAAAAGTAAGTCCAAGCATGCAAAAATTGCCTCGTTTGTATCAATCCGCCCATGATGACTTGAACTCCATTCTTGCATGATAAATCTTCAGTTGAGGCTATAGTTCTAACTCAGCCTTACATAATATTCTCTGTTTGCATTTTAAAAATGATTAATTTAATTAAATGATTTAAATTCATCATTTAATTAATCAATCTACATTGATTAATGCAAATCAATTTGAAGAATATTAGAAAAGCATATTTCTCCATCTCATATATCATACTTAGCATATATTTGAAAATATGCATTCTCCATTAATAAATATTGGCGACCACCATGCAATATTTTAAAAATCTCACAATAATCGACTACCATCAGCAAGCATATTATAAACACTTAGCATATATTTTACAACTTCAGCTCTAAGTGTATATGAAAAAGGTTGACCACACAATCATTAGGCTCATCGACTTAAAAGTCATGGCCACGGTGAAATTAAAGAACATAATGATTTTTCTTCTCAAAAGATAGTCAAAAAGAAGAAATCATTGAACCATGCAAAAAGAAAGATGGGGAACCCTAAAATCATTGTTTCCATTTGACTTTAGAGAAGAAGCTTCACGAAGAAGCTGTTGGTTGCCGCCATGAATAGGGTTTCTGTAAATTGCTTGATGCTAGAGCTTGATCTACACATTCCTATTGTTTTTGAGCCGAATCCATGAAGATCTTCAGTGAGTAGGTTGCTTTTGATCACAATCTGAAGATTTTGTTGATATTTTCTTGACTTAAAGTTGTAGCTGTAGCATAAATGTTGAATAAAAACTCACATATTCTCAGCTCTTATTATTTTGTTGTTCTTAAACTGCTTTGGGCCACCATTGAAGTCTTGGTTCGAGCTTAATATTCAATGATTCCTTCATATTTTCTCCTAAATCTTGGCCGCCCCTCTCTCTATGACAAAGGTAAGTTGGTTCTTATCGTTATTATGGCTTTTCACTGAGTCTTTGTAAGGCAAAAATGGCCATAAGGCCGTGGCTATCTCCATGTTTACTTGTTGATTTTTTGTGTTATGCTACAATGACCAAGGGTGCCATATAATCCTGGTTTAGACTTGGAAAGAGACAAACTTAAATTTTACATTTTCTTTTGCATTCTGAATATGGCTTTAAAAACTCCATCTGGGTACTTATGATTCATTGCATTTTGCATTTTTTGAGTAAAACCCTTACATGGGTAAGAAGAAATCTGTACTTTCCTCACCACAAAAACATTTTTGAGCAAGAATCATTGTATGAATGTTGTAATAGCTTTGCATTTGAAACTGCCATGGTTATCTCTTCATCTCTTATTGCACAGTATATCATTTAATTAATCTGTTACATATAGGCATTAACAGGTTTTGCAAAAATATTTTTCCTTCCTTTAAGATCTATTTAGATCACAATCACTTCTATCAGTAAGAATATTTCAAATCGATTTTGATGCCATTCTTTCCAACTTTGTGCATGAATCCCCAAAAAAACTATCATTTTCAATTCATCATGTGAAAAATTGATGTCTTTCAAGTATGGGCATGAGTACTGTGTATGCATCCGAAAATAAAAGATGACTAAAAAATCTGTGTTGTTTATTCTTTTGACCAATGACTATAACATAATCATAACTAGCTCTCTTCAACAAGAATAATTTTGGTTATTCGTATGACATACTTCATGGCCAAGATCTCACCTATATTTGTTGTCCTATTGGTAAAGTTGTATCAATCGATTTGAAAGCTTCCTGTAGCAACTCAATGCTTGTTATTCTACTTTTCACTGAATGTACATCTATTTCTTTTGTGATCTGGTTACTATCATTTGGCTTTTTGAAACATGTATGCCCATCTACATTTACCAGTTTTGTATCAGCATTCTTTTTCATGACTATCCTTGACATTGTGACTCCATTGTTCCTTATATAATGCTCTTTTTGTTGAAAAACTTGTATAGAATTGGATTATTGCAAATATGTTATAACAAAGCTATGTAAATACTTTGCACAACCTTTGGATTGTCCTGTACTGTGATATGCCTCTGAAGTTATAAAAAAAAACATTCCAATGCTTGAATATTTTGTTTCTCTTCAATGCAAAGAGGCTCTATACTTCATTTATATGTAATGTGAAAATGTAGAGCAGAGCTGAATAGAATATGAAATTGATGAGCTCTTCACACTATTTTTTGAATCTCTTTGAAATAAGGCTACTTGTATGATTATATCCTTTATATTCAACATCTCTCTTAATGACTGTTATCAATATTAATGGACTTGCGTATGTAACTTGAGAGTGTATCCTCCTTGATATGTCGAGTTCAACCCTTGTGGGAGCCCGTTTTTCTCCACATATCTGATAAAATGATCTTGAACATGATGAACCTGTTCCTGCACATTGAAACAAACATGTTAGTAAAATAAAAGAAGTTGAAAGCTTCCATTGAGTTATGTTTTTCTTGATTGTTAGCCTTTGTAGCTCAATCATCTAGTGAATGCCTGATTTGATGCAAATTACATTCCTATTGGTAGCGTAGGAATAGAGTAGAATGTAATTCATCATTGCTTAGAGTACACCTCTAGCATCATCTTTTACAATTTTGCAGGTGCATGGAGCGTGGAAATGAGTCTGCTGCAGCTTGGAGATGCAACGACTGAAGACATCAAGCGAAAGTGATTCATCATCACAAGCAATGATGAATTGATCCTCTTCTTTGTGCTTACGTTATTTTCAGTAGTGTAGCTTATCATTGAATTTTGTATTAATTATTTGATTGTCATAATCAAATTCAGTTACTCTTGCGGCTTTTGTGAGATTCAATGTTTTTACAAAATGAATAAAAGGCATTATTATGCAAATTTTCGATTTTCTGTTTCAAATACTTACACAATAAAACTGTAATTCAGATATAATCTGATCTTTATGATGAACAATGAATACTTTAGCAGCAAAACTTGGAAATTTCTATACCTATCAATGAATTATTCAATTTAGCTCTACCTATTTGAACTCGTAGTGAAAAATAGGTAATAGTATGATCTCATCAATATATGACCTCAAATAAAAAGTATGATCTCAACAATAAATGACCTCAATCCAAAGAATAATCTTATCAATAAATGACTCCATTCAAGAGTATAATCTCAACAATA
>VDFB02031127.1:0-14929 GCA_007258455.2 Sequoia sempervirens | reverse complement strand
AAGTTTGTTGAAATTTTGTTATAAGGAAGAATATTCCTTTTTTTCAAATGAGTGAAGGGGGAAAGAATATTCTATGAGAATATTCCCTTTTGGAGGAAAATTAGCATTTAGTTAATTAAAACCAAATTTTAATGTGCAAAGGGGAAGGAATATTTTATGAGAATATTCCTTTTGGAGGAATATGCAAAGGAGGAATATTCCTAAGGAATATTCCCTTGCAAGTGGGAGAATTAGATTTAATTAGTAATTTGACAATTAAAAAGAAGTTTCAAATATGCAAATTAGGGGAATTATATGATATTCATTAAATAAAATAATTTAATGAAAAAGGGGGATGTGATATGATATTTAATTAAATAACTTAGGGTTATTTAATTAAATAAGAGGACTTAGGGATTAAATCAAATAATTTGATTTATCCAATTTAACAGGACAAAAGGTTAGCATGAAAGGGGGTGAATTAACCCGATTAGGTCAATTAGATTAATAGATGAAAATGACATAATTAATTAAATAGCTAGGCTAATTTAATCAATGAAGAAAAAAGAGGATGGGTTTTAGGATGAAATAGTGTTAGTATATCATATTCAAGTGTGTGATATCATTTAGGACATTTTTAAGTGTCTACATTTTTCCCCTCTTTGAAGCGAGGTACATGTTACATTGGTTCAAAGACTGACGCTCTTCAGATTAAAACTGCTGCTCAGATCAAAAATAAAAAAATTCTAATTTTTGGATGCCCCACTATTGCCCCAGCAAAAGGAATAAGCTATTTCCCTACCACCTCGAGAAATAAGGCAAAAAAATTGAATTTTGGGTTGATTTCTCGATAAAGGTTAAATATAGGTTCAAGTGCTAAAACAAGCCCCAGGATGCCAAAAATGGCCTCAAAAATGCAAATAAATGGCTCAAAATAGGTTGTGCGGGGTGGAAATAGGTAAAATAGGCCAAAACCCTACCTTCTGGCTTAAATTAAGGCAAAAAACCCTAATTTTAAGGCTTAAATAGGTGAGATGGGTGCACTTCCAATTCATTTGTGCATTTGGAGCTCTAACACCTTGGCGAGATGGCTCATCGTGTGCTTCCTCTTCACCTCTCTGAGCGGATTTGAGAGTAGTTGGACTTACAACTGGCCCAGGAGATTGGGAAGAGAGAACAACTCGAGGCAGTGACAACAACATCCTAGGGATAGACAATTTCAACACACTTGTATAGGGAGGCAGTCACAAAGGTTGTGTATTATAAGATGCATAATCACAAAGATGTCCCTTAGGTGATGAGGCAATATGATTTTTTACAGAGGAGCGGAGCACCTCCTAGGGCTGAGGATCAACCATCAGTTAGAGGGGAGTCGAGCAGCCACCAAGGCTAGCCATTTTGTAAACATTTTTTTGATTATTTTCCTAATTATTTATACAGATATACATTCATAGGCTCATTTTTTATAGCCTCATGGATATTGTACTTTTGATTGATATACACACTAATTCACATATTGTACCATGACAATCATATTTTGATATATATATGAGATGATTCAAATTCATTATGTGATGTCCTTTATTTCATGCTTTATGAATGTATGGATGGATATGATATGATATGACATTATGTATGGATGTGATGTGATGGATGCACTTCTTTTATTTATGTTATATGTGATATGTGATGATGTAATGTATATAATATGTGATGTTAGGAGATGGATGTAATACAACGCAATGGGTGTGTAGCCTTCTTTTTCAATATTTTTTTATGATATGTTATGGGATGGATGTTATGATATGATATGCTTATGTAGATGATATGGATGGATGCATTTATTTTGTGTACTTTTTTTATGCGATTTACAATGTCATGATGCATGTATGGATATGGATGTAGATAGATGTATACATGGATGATTCTTATAGTATGGATGTTATGAATGTTCATGATATGGATGAGATCACTGATAGTGCAATGGATTAATATGCTTGGAATAACAAATCTATATTATTCAAAACAACTTAAATAATAATGATGATGCAATGGATTATGTTTTCCTTTATTATGATATGTTGTGATGATACAAGATGTATGCATGTTGATGATTTTGTGGATGCAGGATGGATGCATGATGATGCTTTTGTTGACTGTCATGATACTAGGCTAGTGTGGAAAGAAGATAGAAGAATAAGATGAATGATTTGACCATCAATTTTGAAAGAGTCCAACAAGTCCATGATCCATCGATACTTTATTAGTTATGGTGATGAGAGATGATGAGTTTCTCATATCTTGGGATTGTGATTTTTTGTCATTCCTTATGTTTGATATAACACATAGATGTGATGCATCCCAGTATTGATAACCAGGACAACGTTTTATCTAGTGTAATGGAATTTGACTCAACAAACAAATAGGATAGTTCTTGTTCACACCTTGACATACGAAAACCTTGTTGGAATGTAGTTTAGAAGTTTAGAATATATTGGACCAAAGCATGCACAATAGTCAACAATCTACTCCAAATGACCTCCCTACACAAAACTAAGCAAATATGTGCCAAGATTATTTTATAAGAATACCCACAAGTACAAAAAACAAAAGATAATGATCGATGCCCCATTCCTTTCTCTCTAAATCATTTTGATAGACATCATTGAGAGGTCCTTGGAATGGGTCATTGAAATAAATCATAAGAAAATATCAAAGACACACAGTCAATGTTATCTATATCTCTTGCCAATTTTAATATAGCTAAGGTGATGTCTGATGTTGATGTCCATTGTTGGAAGGATACATCCTAGGATATTTTAGCAGATGTTTTGATTAGGATGAGGTGTGTGATAAGTCTTTGATACAAACTTCACTGACTCATTTACCGATGATCTAGACTTTAGATTTTGACAACTAGGTTTTCACTTTACAACTTGAGATACTTGCTTTCTACTTGTTTTTGCCAAAGGTTGAAGGTGACGATTGATTTATTATGAATTAATTTTTATTGTGGGTGAAAGCAAAATGGGATGGATGGTTTTGGGGTTTTCTAGAATATTTCAATGTTTTTTGGTATTTTAAAATAATGTTTCGAGGTTGTTTTTGGTCTTTTTGAAAGTTTATATGAATGTTTATGTTTTCGTATTATTTGAGGTTGTTTAGGGTTTTTTTCTAAGTTTTCAAATATTTTTGTGTTTTCAAAGTTTTTTGAATGTTTAGGGTTTTTCTGAGATTTTACCAAGAACCTAACCTAGAAGACTACCCTAGGGGCCTCGAGGGCTTATCAAAGATGAGCCTTGCCTACGTTATACATGCAAAGACCATGTAGTTTGACTGACTTGACTTATTGCCAATGAGAAATGAAAAATTGATGGAATGTCAATTTATTATGATGGACTGCTAAAGGAATGACCTAAAGTGTCTCGGGGGCACATCAATGATGGCCTTGCCTATGTTCAAGCTCAGAGACAACGTAGTTTGGCATGGTGTTTCTCTTGGATTTTTTGATGTTTTGACATGTTTAGGGATTTTGATGTGTTTTTGATGTTTTGGTTTTTTTATTTTAAAACTTTTTGAATGTTTTTGGATTTTAGTTGTACAGGGTTTTGAATGTTTTTTGGATTTTTCTAATTAATGTTATATGAATAAAATTTTTGGGATTTTTGATGAGATTTACAATAACATTAAGATATACAAGAACCCGGTCCAATTCATAACGAATTTACCCCTAGTATTATGCAATACATTACCTCGATATAGGCATGACAAGCCAACCTTCAGAATATGCCAAGTAGTACTAAAGGGGATACAATACTTCATGATATCAACCTATGATACAAACGCGGATGGGTGATGGAATAAATAGGATGAATGATGCGACAAAAATAATGATAGGATGAAGAGACAAAGAGGGATGGAGGTGCTTTATTTATGGAAGGTGCTTTTTTTCCAGGCTTTCCCCAAGGTACTTTCCCAAAGTGCCACTAAAGTGGTTTTCACTATAGACTATTTTTTCTTTACTATTTTCAATTTTTCATTTTTTGAGTTTTGATCATTTTTTTTATTTTTGTATTTTTATATTTACATCGCTCAAGCCTAGGCATAAATTTCCAAGATGTACACTATTGGTAAGTTCCTGCAATTGTTCACCTTCAAGTGTTGATAATTGGTAAGCTCCTGATCCATAGCTTATTGTGACTACAAATGGACCTAACCAATTAGGCTCAAACTTTCCTTTATTGTCCTTAACTGAAGGTTCTTTTGATTCTTCTTTAGGACAAGATCCCATACTTGGAAAGATTGACACTTGTTTTTCTTTTTATAGCTCCACTTTAGTTAGTTTTGATATACTTGTAGGTGATTAAGGGCGTCAAGATGACACTCATCCAATAATTCTAGCCCATTCAATCAGGATACTCTATACTCTTCATTAGTGATTAGGTTCTCGACTCATAGTGGAAGCTCAACCTCAATAGGAAAGATGGCTTCTAATTCATAGACCAAGGAGAATGGAGTTGCACTTTGTAGGCATGTTGATACTGGTTCAATAGGCCTAAAGGGTGGGATTTAACTGTAGATTCTAGTCATGACCAACTTCATTGACCATTTTCTTTATGATTTTTAAAATGGCTTTATTTGTAGCCTCGGCTTTACCATTGCCTTGGGGGTAATACGAGGTAGAGAACTAATGTTTGATGTTGAATCTTTGACATAGCTCTTTCACATCTTGATTCTTAAAGGGTGTTTCATTGTTTGAGATAAGGTATTGTGGAACACCATAATGGAAGATGAGGTAATTCAGGATAAACTTAGCAATTTGCTTCCCCATTGTGTAGATCATAGGAATGGCTTCGACCCACTTGGTAAAGTATTCAGTGGTTGTTATGATGAACTTATGGTCATTAAATGAGGTGGGAGTAATCTTTCCTATGAGGTCAATCCCCCACTATGAGAAAGGCCAAGGTGTGACCATTGGTTGTAACTCCTGAGCTAGAGCATGAATAAGATCTCCATGTTGTTGACGCTAGACACACTTTTGCACATATTGATGGGCTTCTCTTTCCATGGTTGGCTAGTTGTACCCCATCCTCAATAGTTTCTTAGCTAAATTCATACCACTTGAATGGGAACCACATATTCCATCATGAACTTCTATTAAAGCAGTCAAGGTTTCCTCTTGGTTAAGACATCATAGTAATGTCCCCTCAATGCTTCAATGGTATAAGGTATCGCCTAGGATCATGAACCATGATGCCTTTTTAAAAAAGTTCTTTTTAAGATTGGAAGTGATATCAGATGGGAGGGTTCCTCTACTAAGGTAGGTGAATATATCATGATACCATGGGGAACCAAGACCAATGATGACACACAAATTTAGATTCAAGAATTTTAAAATCCAAAATGAGAAGTTGTTCTACCAAGAATTTGCATTGAAGGGCATTATGCGACATATCTAAAAATGATCCAATTATTACCATGGCATCTCCTGTTCGATTGTTCATGTGAGGAATCTGCTCAAAAGTTATATCAATAAAGAGGTCCTTGAGACTATCTACCATCTTCTTGTAAGGAGTGAGTTTATCATTCTTAGTTTGGTAGTCATCATTGAATTGGTTGATAACTAGTTGTGAGCCCCCATAGACATTCAACTCTTGTATTTACCACTGAACTGCTATCCTTAGACTAGTTATTAGGGATTCATACTCTGCAATGTTGTTAGTACACAAAAATGATAATTGATATGACTTTGGGATGCAATCACCTTGAGGGGTGATAAAAATAATACCCACCCCTGATCCATGTTGGGTAAATGATCCATCAAAGTACATTTTCCACTGATCTATTGCATTAACAAGGAGCATTGATTCATCAAGAAATTCAAATATCAAAGGGTTCTCTACATAGATAGGTGCTTCTGCCAGTTGGTCTGCGATTACTTTTCCTTTGATTTCCTTTCACTCCACGTACTCTATGTCAAATTTAGTTAAGATCATCACCCATTTGGCCATTCACCCAGTGAGAGTTGCTTTGGATAACAAGTATTTCAATGGGTCGATCTTTGCAATAAGCTTGATTTGATGCGACAACATGTAATGCCTAAAATTTTGTGAAGAAACAACCACTGCTAAGCATGCTTTCTCAATGGATGAATAGTTCATTTCATAGCCTACCAAGGTCCTCCTGATGTAATAGATGGCTCTTTCCTTTATGTTTTCATCATGTTGTGCTAGAAGAGCACCTAATGCTACTAATGTTGTTGAGATATATAGGATCAATGGCTTATTTGGTATCACTGGCATGAGCATGGAGGTGTCAATAAGTTTTCCTTGATCTACTGGAAAGCTTTATCACACTTCTTATCCCACTTGTAAGTTATTCCTTTATGGAGAAGATGCGAGAAAGGGTGGATTTTGTTTGACAATTGTGCTATGAAGCTCCTAATGGACTGTAATCTTCCTTGTAACCCTAGCATATGCTTCAATGTTTGTGATGGTTCCATGTCTAGGATGGCTTTTACTTTTGTTGGATCAATTTTTATCCCTTGTTGTGATACGATGTAGCCAAGAAGCTTCCTTGATGTAACCCCAAAAACACACTTTTTTTAGGTTTAGCCATAGTTTATACTCTTCGAGACTGTTGAAGATGGGTCCCAATACCTCTATGTGCTCACTCCTTTTCTTTGATTCGGAAAAAATATCATCCACATAGTCTTCAACTATTTTGTGGATCATGTCATAAAATATGAGGGTCATGGCTCTTTAATAGGTCGCTCCTACATTCTTAAGCCCAAATGGCATCATGTTCCAGCAATATGTTCCCCATGGACAAGTGAATGTAGTTTTGTGTTGATCCTCCTTGGAAATAATGATTTTATTATAGCCTAAAAAACTATCCATGAATGATAGCATTTCATGTACAGCTATTAAATCCACAATGATTTCTATGTTAGGAAGAGGGAAATCATTCTTCGGGCATGCTTTGTTTAAATCTTGTAAATTTGTGCATATTTTGATGCCCCCAATGGGTTTGGAGATTGGTACCAAGTTGGAAACCCACTCAGAATAGTTTATCGGTCGAATGAATCCAACATTGAGAAGCTTTTTCAACTCAAGTTTCACCAAGAGTGTTATTTGAGGGTGCATCTTCCTCAATTTCTATTTCACTGGTTTGGCTTCAAGATAGATTGCTAAATGATGCACAACCACTTCTGGATCGAGGCTTGGAATATCTATGTATGACCATGCAAAGTTAGCTTTTCACTCTTTCAGGAACCCTGCTAGGTTTTTTTGTTCTTCATCCAACAAGGATTCGACATAGAAAGTTATCTTGAGTGCTACTTTTGTTCCCACATTAACTGGAGTAGCCTTCTCTACTAACACTGCTGAAACTTTTGGATACATTACACTAAGGGGGAGATTGAATCCATCATACTTGGGTGCCTCAGAGAGGTTTTCGCCTTTGGATGCATCCTTTATTTTTACTATTTTAGGATTAGAGAGTGCCACAGTTTAGTTTTCACTCAAAGATCTGCATGTTATTTACATGTTGTCCATTTTGTGACTGAAGGATTCAATCATCTCCCTACAATATGCCCCTGTGTCTAGCTCTATATCAAAACCAAATTTGTGATCTGCCCATGGTAAGTTGTCACAGAGCCCCATGAATTCTAAGATTGCTTCATCATTTTCAAATAAATCTAGAATTGGTGGTCCTCGTTGGTCCCAATCAATGAGGTGTGGGTATACTAGGCTTATTCCAGTGGTTCGGTCATTCAGGGTGAAATATGTTGTGTATATCATGAAGAGAGTTATTCTCAAATAGGTTAGCAACATCAAGGATGTAGTCATCTAGGGTAGTATCATGCGATGTTGGTAACCAAGAGGAAGCCTCAACCCATTTAGCGAAAGTGCCTTTGCCAAGAAGGACAACCTTGCTAGTAGTACATCATAGGCCAAGATTCTTTGGACATTTCTTAGGAACGATGGGTTCTATCAAACCGTTGTCATTTTGTCCTAGTTTCTCATTCTTGTTATATTCCCATCCCTTCATTAGCTCCAATCCTTTGTTGTCATCTTCCATGGGAAGAATAGGCATGGGTTGGTCATCTTGATAGAGTAGTTTAGAGACATCCTCCTCATTGACATCTTCTTTGTTCAAATACCCCCATTTGGTGAAGGTGGTTGATGCCATCTTTACTATTTCAGCCACATTATTGATAGGTGTTGGTTTCCCATGATATTTAGGAGAAAGAGATATCTCCCCTAACATAGAAGTATCTTTTGTTAGTTTATAAGTTCCACAACCATCATCCTGGATCACTGCTTTGATGTCGGGAATGTTTTGCACAATGTGTGCCTTCATTTATGAGGTAGATGCAAGGGATGATGGAACAACAAATGAGGAGGATGGTGTAGGCCCTTCATCATTTTTAGGGATTTGGGGTATTTTGTAAAAATTTTCCTCAAGGTTCTTGTAGTAGTAAAAGGGCTGATGATCTCCATGGATAGTAACCTCTTTGTCCTCAAAAGGAAACTTTACACATTGGTGATAGGTTGAAGCTATAGCTTTTACCAAGCAATATTTTATAGGGAAAATCAAGGTCTAACACTTGGCATGTAGTCTCTGTAATGATAGGTCCTACTTGGATGGGTAGTGTGATGATGCCTTGCAATACCCACTCTTGATAGTCATATGCTCTGATGGTGGCACTCTTTGCTTTCTCAATAGAATCTTTTGAATAACCCAAGTTCTTGATCAACTGAAGGGTGAAAATGTTCATACCAACACCTCCATCTACTAATAATCTTTTAAAATTGATCTTATGAACAATTACCTCAAGGTGTAAAGCATAGTTATGAGATGGTTGTGATGGTAGGTCGTGTTCTGAGAAGGTGAGGAGATGAGGGATAGTGATATGCCCTACTATAGCTTGAAATTTTTTTGTATGCATATCCTTAGGGATGGATGATGCAGATAAAGCTTTCTATAATATTTCCCTATGTGCAGGGGATAGCCTTAATAGTTCCAAGATAGAGAGCTATGTGGGGGTCTTCTTAAGTTGATCTAGGAGACTATACTTGCTAGGAATTGATGTTGGAAAAGTAGGTTGTGCCCTAGATTGAGATGGAACTCCTTGGATGGTGGATCCACATTCTATACTAGGCCCTGTTAGCTCTCAAAAATGTAGGCCAAATGCCTCAAGAGGCTGCCAATCTCTTGATACGCTTTAGGGTAATAGATAAGGTCAAAAGAATTCAACCTTCTACTCTTTAGGTGCTGCTAAACTTTGGTGGGTGTACCTAACTGAATTAAGCAGACCTATCTTATGATTAGCCTTTTGAAATGCTTTGTCCACAATGGCAGATGACAGTGAACAAAATGAAATCAAACTTGATACCAATCTTAAAAGCAGATTTCTAATCTAACTCCTAAAATGATCAATAAATAGATGTAAAGAAGCTGAACGAATTCAAATAATGAAATTGCAGAGACCAGTGCCTTGTTGGGTATGCGGAGTCAAATGAAATAGAAGTGGGCAACTTATTCTGGCAAAAAATCAAATTTGTAGGCATATGATCTGTTCATAACTTGTATAAACAATGCAAAATTATGACTACTGAGCTCTTCTTTAATAATCCAGATGAATCTTCATGATTACTGTGATCAATGAAAAGGATTTAATCTCTACTTGAGAGAACCAGTTAATTAACCACACAAATGCAGCAAATGTGCAAAGATAAACTAAGAATAAACTTGCTATTCCAATTTAAACAACCAGAAAAAATCAAATTGGAGACAACTTCAGCAATACTTTTCAATAAGCTCAACAGACAATTGATACCAGAAATAACCTACCACACCAGCTGATTTTTATTGAAATCACCATTTAAAAACATGCACCATGGTCTCCAGAATGAGAACTTTATTCTACTGTAGCCATTCCTAATCTATTGTATTTCTAAAGTCTGATCTAAAATCTAATGTTATCAATTACAATCTAGGCACATATTTATACCCAGCATTAAGAAAATAAAACATTTGAAATATCATGTCAGCCCAACACAAAATTCGGGCTCCAATCGAGCTGGCAAGCAACGGTCATCCAAGCAGAAACATGTCGGCCCTGATATTTAAAATTCTATTATCACCAGTGCGACAGTCGGTGAGACATAGATCATCATCCTGCCGAAGGCAATTCATTCGCTAATCATCCCGTGTTCACTGTGCTCACGTTCGCCGTGACCAACTGTTCACCATGTTGAAGTCAAGAAGTACCCTATTGTCCCACATATGTCATTGTAGCTTATCGCTCTCGGAGAGACCTCTTGCAGATTCCATTACCTTTCCTCGAAGGCCCCTTTTTTCCTTTTGTATGTCACTGTGACATTCAACCATCGAGGAGATAATATATCAATATCATTATGACAAGTCGAAAGACATTTATCATTTTCAAGTCGCCGAGACATAGTCTTCATTCGCTTTCGCCAAGACCATACTCAATCGGGAAGACACTATACAGATTGCTCAATGTTACACCAAAGATCTTAATTCATATCGAGTCACTGTGACACATCACCATTAGGGAGACATATTGTAGAGAGCTCTTTGTTTTACCGAAAAGTCACCTCGAGATCATTTATGTTCGCCAAGACAACACCCATCATATCCCGACAAAGTCACCCCCTGTATATTATCGGTGAGACCCAACTGCATCACCAGGACTAACTCCAAAGCAAACATCTCTCACCGACGAGCCCTTTGGTAGAAACCTCCATGCGTAAAGTCGGCGAGACCGAAGGTCTCTCACCGAGATCTCATCCCGATAGCTCAAACTCATACCGATATGCTCCTTTAGTTGTCGGTCGGGGAGACATCTAGCACTTCACCCAGACATTACATCGATAGCAATTAGTCATATTGATAAGCCCTCTACATGTATATAGTCGGTGAAACATAAACCATTTCGCTATGACCCCTCGCTGAAGCATTAAACTCCTGCCGATGTGAAACCTCATTTGTATCATTCAGTGAGACAAGAAAGATTCGTTATGACCATTCACCGAAACAGATTTCCTTCGCCGATATGCCCTTCCAAACATGAGTCGAGGAAACATGAT
Organism: Sequoia sempervirens; assembly: GCA_007258455.2. Lineage (NCBI taxonomy): Eukaryota > Viridiplantae > Streptophyta > Pinopsida > Cupressales > Cupressaceae > Sequoia > Sequoia sempervirens. The sequence goes on along the minus strand of VDFB02031127.1, from coordinate 3,830 downwards.
GTGTTCGGTGAAGCATTACACCGATGACCCAGACTCATGCCAATATGAATACTTCATGTCGCCGAAACGATGAAATTGTTATGTCGATAACCGCCAGTGAAAGAAATCCAGTCGCCATGACATTAAAATGTCTTGTCGATAGGCAACACAGACGTTTTGCTAGCAAATGACACAACATGGATCGAGAAGAGCCTAATGAACTCATGTCGATAGGGACCAGAATGCAAAAGATCGTGACTCAATGGATTCAATGGGGCAATATGGGAAAACATGGAGAAAATGTGCACGAGAGAGAGGGAAATGCATTCAAGGTAGGACTCACTTGGAAGATTATGAGTAAAATCAACATGTGAAAATATCAAATTTTTATAGTTCTAACAGTGGCTCCGTCTGGGGATGAATGCTAGTGAGATCTTGCAAGGATCCAGAATCTTTGGGTGAGCAAACCAGTCACAAAATGATGAGCTAGTGAACAGAATGGAAATGGGCACAAGGCATGATGGAAAGAATGCAAGATGGAGGTGAAATGGATGCAAAATGAAGGTGAACCACCATCCTAAACTACTGTGCATGGAAAATAATTTTAAAGAGAACAAGTAAGAGTTTTCCATGCACTGGCAACCCTCAATCCTCTGTGTGTTAACTTCTCCTGTCTTGAGTTGTTACAATTTGAAACTCAAATCATACTTTCCCCTGTCAAATACCTAGTTTTGTTTTGAGTTCATCAGATTTCTCTTGAAGACACAGATGCAATCTTTCCTGTCAATGAAAGTTTTTAGAGAATCACTATGCTCAGCTTGGCATAAAATCCATACACCATTCTGTAATTTATATTCTTCATCATCAGACAGATCTCTGTAGTATACAAAATGCATACATATTTAATGCAAAATTTTGTATTATCTCTCTCACTGTTATGTATTATGAAACACTCTCCCAACTGTATAAAAATTTCACAATCAAAGTGCTTCTCATGAGAAACACAATGCTTTATTATATCAACATTGTCTGAAACCTTTTGCACCTCTTTAGTATCATTATTCAGAGACAACACTGGATCATGACTCATATCCTCCTTATCATATATATGTGAACCAATAAAATATGGACTTCTATCATCCCTGGTATGCAAACAAATGTCTTCTTCACATGAATTAGAAATTTCAAAATCACATACCTCATCCCGAATGGAAGCAGACTTTTTATCAATACCAAAAGTATCATCACCATTCCAAGAAATACATAGGGAGTCATAAGAATTTTTACACAAAGATTCTTCACTGTTGAAACAAAAGTAAGATGGAGACAAGACTTCAAGATCATCTTTATGTGCACATCCCTAGTATTCAGAAGTAAACAAATCTGCAATTTGTTCACTGACAAGTGAACAAGTCTGAACATTTTCATCACTATAGTTATACTCCTCACTTTTTTCATCATCAAACAAAAATCCAATACCATCAGAGAATAGGAAATCGGAAACATCATCAGTGTAGTTATTTATTCCATGATTTTGCTTGTCTGAAATTATTTCATCCTTTTCATAGAATGGATTTGAAAATATCTAAAACTTACTTATTGACACACCTTGGCAAAAAATCATCTAATCTTTATTTAACTCTTCATCATACAACGATTTTGAAAAAAATTGGAAATCACTTTCAAATGTACAAACCTCATCATGATCAAATGTATCTTCATAACTTTCAACTGTAGCCAGAGGTATTGTATACTTACTATCTGATGAATCAACATCTCTCATTGCCTCTTCATCCTGATCTTCATAAGAGGTAGAAGAATCCCTTGACTGCAGATCAAAATTCTTAGGTTCATCATCAGCATTAGAATATTCATTGGATTCCTCACAACATGCATTGCTTTCCCTATGACAATCTGCTATGCAAGAGAGATGCCCTACACCTTCATCTTCCTTAACCTGGTGAAAAGTATTTGAATCTAGATATACTGTGTGATCTTCTTCATTGTTTTCCATCTGCATTCCCTCTTCTTGCATTCTTTGGGCTACAACACAATAATTTGGGGAATGTGGCATATCACAAAATTCACAGAAGTAATTGTTACTTACCATATAGGTTCCCTTTGTCAATGGATCAGGAGCTTCCATGTTTCCAGGCCTAGCTGTTATAGGTTTGTTGTCTTTCCAGTCTGCATTGTAAGGTATATCATGCAACCTTGGCCTTTCATTCCTGTATGTGTTGCTTTGCTGAGAAACCCTAGGAATATCTCTTTTACTGATTATCCCAGCAGCCTTCCTATTATTTTCAATTGTTTGCGCCAGCTTCTGTGCCTCAGCCAAACTTCTTGGGAATTCATTTCTCAGCTCATACCCTGTCTTTGGATCAAAAGCATTCAAATAAACACTCAGTGCTATAGAATCCGGTAACTTTGATCCAAGAGGTATCTTATTCTGCAACTTATTGAATCTCCGATTGAAATCATAAATTGTATCACTTTGATCTTTCTGAATGTGTATTAATTCACGAAGAGCATAATCTGGTACACTTAGATTCCCAAACTGCTTGAGGAATTGATCTTGAAATCCTTGAAGAGAATCAATTGAGATAGCTGGTAGGCTATTGAACCAATCCCTAGCATTTTCAACAAGTGATATCATGAATAGCTTCATGCGTAAATCTTTGTATGGCACATCCAAATCTTGGATGAAAGCATCGAAACTTCTTAAATGATCTTCAGCAGTGATTGCATCACACGTTGTAAACTTTGGAACAATACCCCTCCAACTACCATCCATTGGATAAGGGGATAATGGAATCCCTGCCAAATCAAATTGTCTGATCATTGTTGTATGCTGATGAGGGGGGGCACTAGGTGGGTACTGATGCTGGTACATGAGACCATAGTACTGTGTATGATGATATGGCATATACTGCTGACCATGAGGAGCTCCAACATGACCTCCCTAGAACTAAGATCCTCCTCCATTCATGTTTGAACAGCTGCAATAATTTTTTCAGAGTCGCCACCTACTTTTCCAAAAGTAGGAAAATCATTATTTTTGATCTTTTCCCAGCGGAATCACGTTTTCTGAAACTTCTCAAATCTTTTCTTCACTAACTCTATATGATGGTCTTCAACCGAATTTTCTAATGTAATCTCCAGTGGAGTCACCAATTTGTTAGCTCTCAAAAATGCAGGTTGAATGCCTCAAGAGGATGCCAATCTCTTGATATGCTTTAGGGTAACATACAAGGTCAAAAGAATTCAACCTTCTACTCTTTAGGTGCTGCTAAACATTGGCGAGTGTACCTAACTAAATTAAACATACTTATCTTATGATTAGCCTTCTGAAATGCTTTGTCCACAATGGCAGATGACAGTGAACAAAATGAAATCAAACTTGATACCAATCTTAAAAGCAGTTTTCTAATCTAACTCCTAAAATGATCAATAAACAGATGTAAAGAAGCTGAACGAATTCAAATAATGAAATTGTAGAGACCAGTGCCTTGTTGGGTATGCGGAGTCAAATGAAATAGAAGTGGGCAACTTATTCTGGCAGAAAATCAAATTTGCAGGCATATGATCTATTCATAACTTGTATAAACAATGAAAAATTATGACTACTGAGCTCTTCTTTAATAATCCAGATGAATCTTCTTGATTACTGTGATCAACGAAAAGGATTTAATCTCTACTTGAGAGAACCAGTTAATTAACCACACAAATGTAGCAAATGTGCACAGATAAATTGAGAATAAACTTGTTATTCCAATTTAAACAACCAGGAAAAATCAAATTGGAGACAGCTTCAGCAATACTTTTCAATAAACTCGACAGACAATTGATAC
>VDFB02031126.1:0-29893 GCA_007258455.2 Sequoia sempervirens | reverse complement strand
CTTATTTGAATGCTGCAATAATGGAAGCTACAATTGTTCTCATGTTTGTTTAACATCACTTCCATATTATCCTTCAAGCTTGGTAGATGAACAACATTATTTGAAAATAACATTAGAGAGAGGGTTACAATAGAATGTTTTCTTTTGACAACAATCTCTACCTAAAAATATTAGGAATTTTAACCCAAGACATGGCTGGGTGTGCAATCTGTGATTAAATGGTCTCATCTAGTTAAGCTATATAAGCAAATAATAAAATTATAAATTAAATACTTGATAGTTACATTATTAAAATGACAACAATTTAAAACAAAGAATAGAAAAAACTTATCATTTTATCAAAGGCCATATTCCATCAAACCCATGAGAAATAAAATATATCATCGAACAAATAAGGAAAGACAAAGGACGCATAAAAAAATAGCGCGATGCTTTCATGGGAGAGGAAGGGCGGCATGAGATAGCTGAGCAGGGAGGCTATTAGGAATCGTTGACCAAGGAGAGGAAGAGGCATAGTTGGGTCGAAGAAGAGGACATCAAAACTTTTAAGGAGGCCTGGCAACCCCTGCAACCGCCGCCCATGGCAGGAAGGGACATTGACGAACAAGTCATGGAGAAAATCAACTCTCTTCTCCTTAAATCAACTTGGAGAGCTCTCATTTTTGGTGTGGAGGAATTTGGGAAAAGAGAACCAGAGGACTGGACAAAATTTCAAGAGTTGTTCAGTGCTAACATCAACTAGTGAATCCTCCATTGGTTCTACAACCACCTTTATAAGCACAGACAATCCAGGTTCTTAAACTTTGGTTTAGTTAAGAACAAGATTTGCATTGCTATTTCAGTGATGAATTTCAATATAAGTGTTTTAATATTTCTTATTTGAATGCTGCAATAATGGAAGCTACAATTGTTCTCATGTTTGTTTAACATCACTCCCATATTATCCTTCAAGCTTGGTAGATGAACAACATTATTTGAAAATAACATTAGAGAGAGGGTTACAATAGAATGTTTTCTTTTGACAACAATCTCTACCTAAAAATATTAGGAATTTTAACCCAAGACATGGTTGGGTGTGCAATTTGTGATTAAATGGTCTCATCTAGTTAAGCTATATGAGATGAATATTAGCACCTGCTGTATAATTAAGATAAAAAGAAGTTAGGAATGAAGGAGAAAATAGGGTATTCGATTGTTGGAAACAATCTTTTTGTATAAGCAACTAGGAGGGTAAGTTAAGGAAGTAAAGATAGATTACTACCATGGAGGTCTGGCTTACCTCATACTCACCTTATTCTCCTGTCTAACTAAAGCTTTACTAAACTGGCTGGCTGCAACCCCAAATAAGTTTAGCTTAGTTGGCAGTGACCCCTTAGTTTTTTTACCAATGCTACCTTGAAATTGACATAAGTGTTAAAAAATACATAAACACTTCTAGTTGTTAACTTTAAGCATTTAGATGTCTTATATTTATAAATATTTGATGCCAGCATAAACGTATTGTGGCCCAAGTTAGTTAACTCATATCAAATGTGAAAAAAAAATATAGAGCTAATCTCATTTAAAACTTGCAGCTATTAACTTGTATCAAAATGTGACAATTTAGAGCAATCTCATTAAATCTTGCAGCTATTAACTCGTATTAGAATTAAAGACTTAATCTCATTTAAAACTTGCAGCTATTAACTCATATCAAAATGTGACAATTTAGAGAAATCTCATTAAATATTGCAGTTGTTAACTCATATCAGAAATAAAGAGTTAATCTCATTTAAAACTTGCTGCTATTAACTCGTATCAAAATGTGACAATTTAGAGCAATCTCATTAAATCTTGGAGCTGTTAACACATATCAGAATTAAAGAGAACTAATCTCATTTAAAACTTGCAGCTATTAACTCGTATCAAAATGTGACAATATAGAGTGATCTCATTAAATCTTGCAGCTGTAACTCCTATCAAAGGTAACAAAATAGAATACATTTCAATTTAATCCTTGTAGCTACTCACTTATATTTGAATGTGACATTATAGAATAAATCTCAATTTAGTTCTTATAGTCGTTAATCTATCCATGAAGATTTTGGTCAAGCAGGCATCATAGCCTTAATTTCTTAACCATGGGGCACATAATGATGTATTTATACCTCAATGGGGGATTACCTTCTTGGTAAACACAAAAAATGTCTTCATAACAAGTAGAGTAGGATATCTCTTCCCATATTTGTCTTAAGGAATTGATATTTTTTATGGTGCAACCAAAAATCTATTACCATCAAAAATACTATACTAGATTATGGCTCTAAGTACTACGCTACACTATTGGTTGCTAAGTCAACTACCCATACAAAAGACTACAACTATTACGATCAAATGACTATTAAGGCAGTCGTTCTCATTTTAATGAGTATTTTTATTAATGTAATCCTTGCTATACCATGACTTGAATTATTCCAATAGGATCAATGAATCAGGTATCCTCTTCCTACTAACCGGGGAAGAAGAGTTTCCTTCCCACCAGAAGGTGACTAAGGGTAAGAAATGCTCTTCATAGGATATCTAGCAATGCCATACTTGGTGGTAGCTAGGAGGGAAACCTACTGACCTTGAGTTGGGAGCCTACTTCTGGTCCAGTGCTAAGCATAAGCTAGGGAATAGTACTTGCTTGAGATGGACGATAGTCTAGGAGTGGTACTATGCTCAAGATGGATGGTAGACTAGGAGCAATACTATGCTTGAGATGGACAATGGTCTAGGCATGGTACCAAGCTTGGGATGGACAATGGTTTAGGGGTGGTACTAGCTCAAGATGGACAATAGTCTAGGGGAAACACTATGCTCGAGATGGTCAATAGTCTAGGAGCATTTCACGCCAATGATGGTTACCCTAGTTGCTTAGCCGATATATGGACAATCGGAAGGTGGATACCCAACAAGCTAAAGTAGGTAGATCTAACTGCCCTTTGAAATATCATAACTGTTGGAAGGAATTATAAGTTTACCATAACTAGGTGCACCTTGGGAAAAGGGTCACTAGGAAGTCATATTGCTCATAGCTTAAGGGTTTGAATGGCGACTCTCTTTCTCTCTCTCACCACGGGCCACCTAATCCGCTTGGAGGGGTGGATAGGGTTTGAATCCACATTGGTTGGGATTAGTTTACACCCCACCATGACTGGATCGAGTGGGGTCTTGGAGATAAAACAATTCACCATCATAAAGTTATGTGCAATCTAGTTAGTAGCATTCTTTTTATTAAGGCAATAAGTTGTGCTAATGGAAATTATGTAACTGACATGATGATATACTGCTTAAGTGATCTCCATTAATGTTTATATGATCTAACCTTCTTGAATGATGAAGAGAAAAAAAAAATTGTGCAGAAAATACTCCTCTTCGTTGGGGCGGTTTTTACAATCTCATGGAAATTTGATAGGAAAACACTGTTTATAAATAATTATAAATAACATGCAAATATTTAAGTGAAGTAATAAAGGAAAATACATTATTTGTTGAGGAAGAAGATATAAATTAAAAAGCACAAGAGTTTATTTTTGTACAAAAAATAATAGAGTAAATTTTTTGTTGTTTTTCCTCACATGTACTGAATGAGAAGCAGCGGAGCCAAATGAATGTGGTGCAATATAGAAGTAATATCAATACATTTTGTTATAACTTTAAAAGACAATCAGCCTAAATTTGAGGAGCCTTCATTATTATCTTAAACCTCGATGAACAAATCCTCACTCTCCTCATATCAACTTAATTAAATATAGTGGATTTGGGCTCAAACTTGTGGATTATGATGCCTTAAGAAACCAAGAATTTTGTAAAACAAAACATTGATGTGAAAGTGACGCACAAATGGTTTTTGAGAAAAATGGAAAGAAAGCGTCAATAAGTACTCTTGAGATTAAGCTTCTAGACAATATTGGGTAATGGTGTTGAGGAACTAAATATAGACTTAATGGAGGGAGTGGATCTCAAATGGTGTTGAGGAACAAAGCTATATAGGTTGCAATGGGTGTATATCTCAAATTATGGTAAATATTTAGATAGAATAAATACTTAAACTCTAATTGTATACATTAGATTCTTAAAGTAATTGTTCATTCACATAAAGCCATCAATCTTCCATACAACCCATAAATTGTTAGGAGAAGACAACACCAAACAACTTGTGTGCTATTTAACTATGTCTAGTTGTCAAATAAAATAATAAAAGTCTTTGTCTAGAAAAATTAAATTCTCATCATGAAACTTTTATGGTGTTATAAAAATTATAGGTGTATAATAATTCATTAACCAAATAAAAATAATTAATTTGATACCATAGCCCGTAGGTAGAAGAGTTGGCTTGGGCAGTGGGTTTGGTCCCCATTGGTGTCGAACCTGGTCCGCATTGGTCTCGGGTTCGACTCCACTCCCGGATCAGGTACCCAAGATACAGACTGCTTATAAAACAATATATATTCCCCATAAAGTTCTTGTAAAAATACCTTATCCACCAAATAATTTAAGGAGCCGGATCAGGTACCCAAGATATGGACTGCTTATAAAACAATATATATTCCCCATAAAGTTTTTGTAAAAATACCTTATCCACCAAATAATTAAAGGAGCCGTACAAAGTATAGATGACTGGAGCATCGACTTAGGTGGAACCCTGTCGACATATTTGATTTCCCAGCTCACATTAATAATTCATGTGGGGTTCATCACACATAAAGTAAGTCTTCAGATCTTTTGGCCCTTCTATGGCTGTGCTAAATTGATCATCATTGTAAACGAATTATTTTTTGTGGTAAGAAATGGAACCAATAATTGGACAGAAGTTGCAGAGGATTTGCAGAGGAATTCCAGATATGTATGTACAGTTATATATCATGTGTGTTTAAATCAGTTTACTACTCTGTTGTTTGTTTGTAATATGGAATTCGTTTTATAAAATTAAGGATCCAGTGGGTTATTGAAGATCTGTCCTAAACAAAGCCTAGATGGGTGAAATTTCTATGATTTATTTCAATTATTATTGTCTGCACAACGGTCTCCTGCTTGCATCATCTACCCAGTATAAAATGTTATACAAAATCTAAAAGATAAGGGTGAAATCGTTGTGTGGATACTAGATTCTAATCTCTTTAGCGGTTCAAAATTTTAGAATTATATTAAGATCAAAAATATCAGATTTTTACAGTTTATGGTGTTGTGTAAAGGTTTTTCTGGATTGACTCTGCGATTTTTTCATCAGAAACACCTTCTTCACACAGTCAAATCTAGAAACACCTTGTTGCTTCTTTAAAATTATTCCAATTATTTATTGATTGGTTAAAGAAAAATAATGTTATAAATAATTTGTTCAATACATGAAATCATATTAAACCCTGCCCATATATGCTTGTACTATCTGTCTCTTTCTGTGATCTATTCCTTTGGTTCCGTCCTCAAGTGATTTAAATTTTGTATGGCCATTACCATTCAATCAAAAAGGTTCTTTTGGTAAGTTTTGGGATATTAAACCCTGCCCATATATGCTTGTACTATCTGTCTCTTTCTGTGATCTATTCCTTTGGTTCCGTCCTCAAGTGATTTAAATTTTGTATGGCCATTACCATTCAATCAAAAAGGTTCTTTTGGTAAGTTTTGGGACAAAACAAGAGACAAAATGCTAGAGTCATGGCTTCCAGCATAGTGGTTTTCTTATTGAGAGATATAAATCAGATTGATTGTGTATACCCTTTTTTTGATGTTTTGGATTACATATCTCTCAGATTTATTGTGTATACATTTTTTTTGATGTTTTGGATTACATATCTCTCAGATTTATTGTGTATACATTTTTTTTTATGTTTTGGATTACATTTGATGATCTATTATCAGCAAGAGGATAATGAATGAACAGCTTGCAGATAAATCTTCAAAAGAAATAAAGAATAATAGATTATAATATTAAAAATGTTTTTAGATTTATTGTGTATATTTTTTTCTTTTGATGTTTCTGATCACGTTTAGAGACCCATCATCAAAAAGAGAATAATGAATGAATAGATTGCAGACAAATCTTAAAAAGAAATGAAAAGAAGGGAGGAAGATCAGAGAATGAGGAACACTGGATTAGCACAGTTCTCATTTCTTGATATTGTTACAGGAATTTGTTTTTATATGACTCGTTAGATTTAAAATGGAATAGAAAATTCGATCTAGTTAATCACAGCAATCAATACAAAAAATTATAAACTGTCTAGAAGAGAATTATATCAAGAAATAAGCCATTAAAATGGAGCAGAAAACTATGTTCATAAATAAACTATTGATAAACTCATAAACCACAGCTGGTACATAAACCAGAACAATTCCACTCTTCAAAACTCTTTCCATTTCTGTTGTTACGTGAATAGACCAAAATAAATGGTTTCCTAGTTTTATTTTGTGTATATAAACATAACTATATAAGCCTCATTTTGTTCTATGGTGATGATGAGTTCCAGAATAATGTGTTGTTGCAGGGTGTTGGGGAATAGTTGGGAGAGATGGGTTCCTGAAGAGAGAGAGCATAGCCATGGCCCATAGCCAATAAAAGAAAATGGTCTCATGGGCTATGCTCCCTCTCTTCAGGATTCGATTTCGGCCATTAACAAGCTCAATAACAGCAGGAAATTCCTTGTTCTGGTACTATCTCTTACTTTATATCTATTGCATGTAATTTACAGTGTTCTGCCAGAAAGTAAAAGAATATCTTCAGCACATAAAATGGGTTTTCATATGTGATGGCTGTTTAGAATTACAATGCAGGATTTACACCCCACGTTTTTGTGATTCAACTCTTCCTCTTCTATGCAGTTGGTGTAGACTCCACATCTTAATTTCAACCAGATTAAAATTTAAATGTACTTGCTGTTTAAGTTCTACCAAATTCATGTTTAAAAATATTCATTTTTGGTAAGGACTATAAGAGTTCTTTCCTAATTATTTAGTTAATTAATTAATTAGTTAGACCTGGATAAATATAAGAGTTTAAGCATATGAAGTGTATATAATGTTAAACGATAGAGAAGGATATGTGTATTTAGTTATAGGAATAATACAATATTTTATTATGGATTGTGTTTTGTGACTTGTCTCAATAATTAACAATTAAATTTGCATTAGTTAAGTCTCAACAAACTATAGAAGTGATTGTTTGTTATTTTAGTTCAATATCATACTTGTAATTTTGATTTTTGTACTTGTGGCTCTCAATTTGATTTGTAGTTTTGGCTTTCAATAACTTGAATAGGGTGGTGCTAAAGAGTACTAATGGAGCTTGCAATGTTAGCACTAGAAAGTCAAGTAACTTCCCACATTTTGCATTAGTCAACTTGGTAGATCAATTTAGTGATTTTGAACAAGTTTGTAAATAAAAAAATTTGTATGCAAATGAATAGATCTATCATTATGAATGCATATGTGAATGCTATGCTCTAAGATCAAATAATCATTTTTAAGAGCTATAGTGAGTGACATTGGATGATCTTATTATTTCTAAATGAATTAGGACTTTTGTCATTTTATATAACACCCTTGTATGCAAATTAATTTAGGCCTAAGATATAAATTAATTTATAAATTTAGGGTTCAATAACACATTTGTGATTCAAAACCAAGTTCAAGGCTACACTTGCAATTTATATCTAGGACTAGAAACAACAAATATGAATGTTACATGTCTAGATCATTGGGAAATAAGTACTTACAATCAAATAAAGTACATGATGGATGCCAGTTTTTACATATAATTACACCATTTGAACACTAGATTATTTCATTAGGAAAGTGACTTAAAAATTGTTGGGAAAGTGTTAGGATGCACTTTTCAACCTTACATTTTGCCTCCACATTGACTTTGATCCATGAAATACTAGGTCAAGTTCATGATCAAGTGATTAGTTGTTCATGACATCAATTAGAGAGAATTATTTCAAGCCTTCACATGGAGAGAATTTTTGTTGTTTTTAGAGATTAAGAATCTTGTATGTAGGTCAAATGTAGACTTGGGATGATTTGAAGCATCTTGGCAATTATGTAGGATAGGTGTTTAGGCATCAAAACAAGGTAATTTTCTAATTTTAGAATTTTCACCACTTTCCATAAGTGGCAAGAGCATCATATATCATGGTTAATTCATCATGACCATGGAAAAAACACAAATGCCCCTTGCAAGAAGCAACAAATTTATCACAAACTATATAAGAAATGGAATGTGAAGGGGGTTGTGAATTCATTTTAAATTCAATGTGTTGTAAAAAATGTGTGTATAGGGGGTTCATTGTGGGGCTCTACATACATGGGATATCTATAATAAATTGTTGGATAACAAGTGGAAGGTTTAGCTGTATTTGTTCTCTTTTTGGTAAGCTCTATTTAGAGGTTGCATGTCACCATAGAACTTGGGTTTAGAGGTAGAACACACCATTAGGGAATTTTAAAGGCCAAATAACTTGTTGATTTCCTATATAGACATGTTAAGTTTATCCACTACAATGCACTAGATTGATTCATAGTTTCTTAAGAGACTCTTAGCTCACTCTTATTAGAGTTTTTTGCATCATACGGTTTCTCTAAAGTTAACTCTTGTGCTCTCAAACTTTGTGCATTTATTTCCTTATATTTATTTTTTATATATGTTCTTATGATGTTAGTATACTATAAGTTATGGTACAAAATTGTTAATGTTAGTTTATTGCAAATAATGAGATTAAACATTTTTTTTAAGAGCTTTAAATAAAAACTCCATAGTTATTGAAAATTGTAAAGATTATCCTTCCTATATATTAGTCAAGCTTACATGTGCATTTGGAAGAATAGAATTGTGTCCCACTTGTGGGAAATGGCACAAAATTGAGTCTTGAAAGGAAAAAAATCACTAAATGCCTTCAGAAAAAGGTTTTTCTTCAAATGAAGGTTGTTCATTTGAAATAGATACAATGCCCACCACATAGAAAAGGGTTCAAATGAAGGAGGCTTCAATAAAAGGTCATTTTTTACATTTTTTTTAACTTTGCATACCTTAAACACCCATAAGAATGGACCTTCAAATGAATGGTATTTGATCAAAGGTCCTTCATTTGAATCCCTCTATGTTTTCCTCCTTTTTGGTCATTAAAATTTTGGTAGATTTTTTTTTTAGAGAAAGGTTTAGCTAATCAAGCAAAGTTACCATGACATGAGATTTCACAAGATCATAGTCCTTAGAGTAAGCTTTCTAAAAAGTTTAGTTTGTAATATATTTTTTTTAATTATATTTATATTTCTTTTCTAATTAAATTTAACATTTTACCAAACCTGAAAGTCTTTTTTTTTTATTAGATAAGTAGTGAAGGGCCTTGATCCCTTGCAAAATAAAAAATAGAGCCAAACAACTCAGCAAAACAAACTGGCCAAGCACAACCAACCAGAGAGAAACAGTCAGTCAGAACAATGGACAACGTGAAACTGTTCAAGGAACAACAATTGAACCAAGCAAAGCCTCTGAGGGTGAGTTAGACAAAACCATGACCTTCTTAGAAAATTGTTTGTTCTTTCTGTGAACCGTTGTCCAAGGAGAATCAGAAACTGAAATCGAGAAATTTTGATCAGAAGGGGACCTGACTCCCCTCCAAAGTAGCAGACCAGAGGAAAAGTTGATACTTCAGGTAAAGCATCTGAAACCAAGACCAAGGGTGATCCCGCAATAGTGGTTTACAATTTTTGGCCAAACTGGACACTGAAATAGTTTTTTTTAACTAAATCTTCACTTTCGGGCACTTATAGCAGCTAAAGGTGAGGAATTTGAAGATGATGCAAACTAGAGTTTCGTGACATTTTGTCTATAGATTCTAAATATATTTTTTTCAAAATTTTTGGAATTAGATTGCACTTCTTTTTCCATCTCCCTTGAAAACTAGTTTTTTAGAAAACAACATTTTTAAAAGTGACACTCACCGTATAACATAAATTTTTTTCCATGGGATAAATTATAATTCTTTTGAATTTAGATTTGTAACTCAATATCTAGTGCTTCCACTTGGTTAGATAGTTTTTTATTGAATATTGTTTCTTTAATCAAGTTCCCAAAGTCAAACCAATTACAATTCAAACATAAGTGATCATTACGCGTAACTTTTTGTTGGATCAAGGACTTCAATATCTAGTGCACTCATATTTTTCAAAAAAAAAGTTGACAATCTTCTATTTTTCCACATGTATAGAACAAAGAGTTTTATTTTTGGTGAAAAACCTACATTCACAAGAAATAAAAAATAAATATAATAATAAAATTAAATTTATTTAAAATTATACTTTTTGGGAAGCTTATAATAAGGACTACATACTTACAAAAAATAAATTTTAAATGAATTCATTTGATCCCCCAAAAGGTAAATCAAAAGTTATTTTTTATCAACATTTTGATAGGTGTAAAGGAGACTCCGTTATAGGTATGGTTTAAAACTAGCGGGGTTCTATCCAAGGGGGTTTGATCAAAGGTAGTTTGATCAAACCCTCTTCAATTGGAATGCTTTAAATGAAACTTTTAAAGGCTTAAATCATTATATTTTCTAAACATATGTGATTTCAACAAAAATCAGAATCTCCTAGAAATTGTAAACTAGCTTTGTGGGATCACCCTCGAAGCAGTAGGATTTACTACAGCATTTTCCAATACATGGACCTCGGGAGAGGAAACAAAAACAACATTAGGGATAGCCAAATCTATAGGTTGCACAACAGTATCCATAGAAGGAGCAACAACCACCACAACGAATTGAGTGGAGCAGAATAAACCTGCTCTTGAGGAGCATCATCCATCACACCACTCATATTAAACATCGTAAAAGGAGAAGAAGGCCTATCTAGTCATCATCAAAAGAAGTAGTCAATAGTTGGGTGAACTGTTAAGTGTTCATGGAGTGAATTCTTCCACCAGGTAGAGGAAGAAACAGGGCGGGAGCCTCTAGAGCAATCATGAGCCAAGTGGCCAACAACAAAATAATGTCTATAGTGAAAAGGTAGACCCTCATAATCCACAAGTTGAGACAAAGAACAACCATTAATATGCATCACAACCTCACCAGGTAAAGCCTTCGACAAATCAACCTCCACTAGAATCCTAGCAAACGAAGTATGACTAAAATTCTTGAAAGCCATATCCACTTTCAAAAATCTACCAATAGCATTACCAATGCCCTCATAGGAAGAGGAACACCAGAACTGTAAGGGAAGATAGGGAAATATTACCCAAATAGGCATCACATCCAACAGAACCTTTCAAAGGATTAAAAGAAAGAACCCAAGGCCTAAAGGAAAGGGGATGAGAATATCAAACCCACAGACCATGATCTAAAACAGCTTGTCTATCCTCAAGAGAACTAAAACCCACAACAAAAAAACCCCAAGCATAAGGGTAAATCTCCATCAGGCCATCAACCAAAGGAGACCAATGGTTGGTGATCCAAAGGTGCAAATCAGGAAGAGAAGGCCACAAGCGGAAAAATCTACAAATAAGAGCATTTTTGGAGTAGAAATCAATATTATCAGCAACTTACTTACAAAGAGAAACAATAGGAGTAACCTTTGCACAATGCATAAGCTACACAACACCCTCCCTAGGTCTCTTAGACTTCATGAAATCAGCATAAGGAAAGGGGTGAGCAAAATGCCCCACACGAGAGAATGGAGAAAACCTAGAATTTCCCATAGTAGCGTCAACAACCGCTCCAACCACATGAGGCGAGGAAAACAAAACACCCACAACATCTGTAGTGAGATCAACCACAAGCTCACACCCAGGCGGAGACAGGGTTGGCACCACAAAGTAGTTCAAAATATTCCCTGGGCGGGAGAAACAAGAGTGGGTGGGAGAGGATGCGGCCATAACGGGTAAAATAAATAAATAAATAAATAAATCATAAAAAATCATAAAAAATCATAAAAAATAAATAGAAAATATATTAAAAATACATGTCCCTTATACATACATATATACATACATGAAGGTATGCATGCCCTAAATACCACTCTAAGTTATAATTAATATGTATTTAAAATTTAATAATAAATAAAATATGCACGCCCTAGATATCAATTTATTAATGATATAAACTTAAGAAATAATTATTTTATCTTATTTCTAAAAATTATGCACTATGGCATATATCAATCATGAAAATACTATAAAGTATTGTATAGGAGCAAATTTGCAACCCTTGTGTAAATTCCCCTTTTGCATCCCCTCACCTTAGAAAATCAAAACCGAAGGTGAAATTCCACATCATCCATCCGAAATGCATCCACTTGGCACGTGTTTTGTGTGTCGATGGGGGAATATTTGTCGAGGAAGTCAGCATGACACACGGACATTTGTGTGCCCACTGTCATCCCTGATAGATGCCTGCCTCTAGACTCCACAAGAACGTTACACTCCTCATTGGGGATGAATTGTAACACCTCTATGTCGACCACCTGACCTAAAAATAGATCTTTCCCTCTCATTTTGGTCTTCAAATGCTCCCATTTCACTATCACTTCATCTTCTACACACTCATTTGATCTTCTTCATAGTTCTAACAATTCACTTGATCTTTGTTGCATCCATTGAGCATTACAAGAGTTTTGTTGCTCCATCAACTTCAATGAGAACGTGTTGTGCTACCATAGAATCTGCGAGTTTAGAGTCTTGTGAGACCTCCCTTCATCATTGTTGTGGCCATGTCAACATTGCCAAGCTCATTGTCTTGCATTCTCCCTTCATGGGCCTTGAGAGCCTTTGGGTGGAGGCAGTATTGCTTCACTTTCCTACTTGTTGTAGTTTGATAGAGTAGCATTGTATCTTTTGTAGTGTTCAGTACTTTCCTTTCTATTTCCTTTATCATATTTTCTACTTCGTGGCTTTTCTAGCTATCCGTGGAGGTAGAAACACCAAAGCGGGGATTTGACTGAGGCAAACCCCTATACAACCCAACATTTTTCCTTTTCTTGCTTGTGTGTAGGTGAATGTGTGTGTGGAGCTCATTGGTGAATTGGAACTTTAGTGAGTTGATATTCATTACCCTCATGTTCATCTACCTACTTTATCATTTACGTAGTTGTTTCTCTTATTGCATCATCTTGTTTATTTCGTTAAGATTAATTAGCTAGGAAATTAGTAGGTTTGTCTACTTTTCACATTGTACTTTATGTTTTTTGGACATACAGACGCCAGTGCACCAGAGAGATGCCAGCGTTCCGCGCTATTGTCCCAGACCTGTGTCGTCATCCTCAAACAAAGAGCTTTCTAAGGTGCAGTTTGAAATCCAAAAACTAGCTTGTCTAGCCTAATTCAAACTTTTGGATCTGTAGAGTGATAGAAGCACTTGAGAGTGCTCTTCATTCTTGATTCTTATACTAAACACTCGTTAGATTGAGGTAAGTTAGGGTAGCCCTCTGCTCTCGGCTCTCCATGACCTAGAGCCTTGGTTTGGTTGGTCCCCCTCTCTTACAAGTATAAAAAATAAGTTATTAACAATTTTCTTGAAAAATCATGGTAAAAAATTATTAATTAATAGAAAAATATGTTCAATAGTAACAAAAAATTAGATGTTTACAAACTAGACATTGCCATCTATAATGTGTTTCAATTTGGTCAAAAAAACTGAAAAAAGTTATCAGCCATATTGCTGAAGTCAAATTTTTTGTCTCTATTAACATGGAATATACTTGTTGGTTCAAGGCTAAGGGTTGGGTTTGCAAGCCTAAAACAAAAGAAAACTATAGGTTTCAAATTTAAAAAATTATGGAACGAATACTTGTTCTAAAAAAATTGGGGGGAACACAATGGACATTATGTTATATTTTAGTGATAAAATTAGGAACACTTTTGAGTATGCACATTATTTCACCCTTTGAATTTTAATCATATTTAGAAGCTTTAATAGTTTAGATATTACATTCAAAGTATTAAAATTATTTTCTTGTATCATATCTTCAAATTTTGAGAGTACTCATCTCAAATCACTCATTTAAGTTTAGGTTTAGTTAATTTCAAAAATAAAGTAGTTAGTTTTGGCCTGTTTTATCCCTCATTTCCATACACTTAGTTTGAAATAGATTAAACTAATGAAATTAGTGTAAAAATTTAAAATAAAATTATATATTTACTAAGAATATTACACTTCACACATAAATAATTAACCAAATTGTGAATCTCATCAAAATTTTGATAGTAGAACATTATTTTTAGATGATTCTATAATATAACATGAAAATATTAGAGTAAAATAGTGAAGGAAAATAGATTATTTGTTGAGGAAGAAGATATAAATTAGAAAACACAAGAATTTATGTTTGTACAAGAAATAATAGAGTGAAAAGTTGTTGTTTTCCTCACATGCACCAAATGAGAATTAGTGGAGCCAAAGGAATGTGGTGCAATAGAGAAGTAATATCTATACATTTTCTTATAACTCTAGAAGATAGTAGGCTCATATTTGAAGAGCCTTCATTATCATCTTAAACCTTTATGAACAAAGCCTCGCTCTCCCTATATCCACTTAATTAAATATAGTGGATTTGGGTTCAAACTTGTGGATTATGATGCCTTGAAAACCCAATAATTTTGTAAAACAAAACATTGATGTGAAAGTGACCTGCAAATGGTTTTGGAGAAAAATAGAAAGAGTGTCAATAAGTACTCTTGAGATTAAGCCTCTAAACAATATTGGGTAATGGTGTGGAGGAACTAAGTTAAATATAGACTTAATGGAGGGAGTGGATCTCAAATGGTGTTGAGGAATAAAGTTATATAGGTTGCAATGGGTGTATATCTCAAATAATGGTAAATATTTAGATAGAATAAATGCTTAAACTCTAATTTCATACAATGCATCCCTAAAGTAATTGCCCATTCACATAAAGCCATTAGTCTACCATGCAACCCATAAATTGTTAGGAGTTGACAACACGAGACAACTTGTGCGCTATTTAACTATGTCTAGTTGTCAAATAAAAATAATAAAATCTGTCTAAGAAAATTAAATTCTCATCATGAAACTTTTATGATATACCAATTATAAATGTATAATAATTTGTTGGCCAAATAAAAATAATAAATTTGATATAAAAATATATTACTAAATTTTGTGATTAGAAAAAAGGTCATTTAAAAGAAAACATATAAAACAATATATATTCCCCAAAAAGTGCTTGTAAAAATACCTTATCCATAAAATAATTTAAGGAGCCGTACAAAGTATAGTTGTCTGGAAGCATCGACTTAGGTGGAACCCTGTCGACATATGTAATTCATGTGGGGTTCATCACGCGTAAAGTAAGTTTTCAGATCTTTTGGCCCTTCTATGGCTGTGCTAAATTGATCATCAATGTAAACAAATTATTTTTTGTGGTACGAAATGAAACCAATAATTGGACACAAGTTGCAGAGGATTTGCAGAGGAATTCCAGATATGTATGTACAGTTATATATCATGTGTGTTTAAATCAGTTTACTACTCTGTTGTTTGTAATATGTAATTTGTTTTATAAAAGGTTATACATCTAAGCTCTGGTTAAAGATCAGGTGGTTCAAAATTTTAGATTTATATTTATTTATTTAGAGATTAAAGATATTAGATTTTTATAGCTTATGGTGTTGTGTAAAAGTGTTTCTGGATTCGACCCTGTTGAATTTTTCGTTAGAAACACCTTCTGGATACAGTCAAATCTAGAAATACCTTGTGGCTTCGTTAAAAATTGTTCCAATTCTCTATTGATTGGTTAAAGAAAATGATGCAATAAATAATTTATTCAATACATAGAATTATCTTAAACCCTGCCCATATATGCTTGAACTATCTGTCTCTTGCTGTGATCTTTTTTCTTTGGTTCCATCCTCAAGTCATTTAAATTCTGTATGGCCATTACCATTCAATAAAAAAGGTTCTGTTGGTAAGTTGTGGGACAAAACAAGAAACAGAATGTTACCCTAGAATCATGCCTTTGGGAAAAATGTTTTATAGGAAGATATTTCTATTTGATATATTGCCACACATTTATTGTAGAATAATTGAGTTGAATGCAGCCTGAAAATGCTGTTATTTGAAGATTACAGCATAGTGGTTTTCTTATTGATAGATATAAATCAACAATATAAAGATTTTTAAATATAATAGATTATAATATTAAAAATGATTTTGGATTTATTGTGTATATTTTTTATGTTTCAGATTATATTCAGTAATCTATTATCAGAAAGATGATAATGAATGAATAGATTGCAGATGAATCTTGAAAAGAAGCAAAGAGTAATAGATTATAATATTAAGAATGTTTCTAGATTTACTGCGTAAATATTTTTCTTAATGTTTTAGATCACATTCAGAGATCCATCATCAAGAAGAGGATAATGAATGAATAGATTGCAGATAAATCTTAAAAAGAAGCAAAGAGTAATAGATTATAATATTAAGAATATATCTAGATTTACTGTATATATGTTTTTTTGATGTTTCAGAACACATTTAGAGATCTATCATCAAGAAGATGATAATGAATGAATAGATTGCAGACATGTCTTAAAAAGAAGCAAAGAGTAATAGATTATAATATTAAGAATGTTTCTGGATTTACTGTGTATTTGTTTTTTTGATGTTTCAGATCACATTCAGAGATCCATCATCAAGAAGAGGATAATGAATGAATAGATTGCAGATAAATCTTAAAAGAAGCGAAGAGTAATAGATTATAATATTAAGAATGTTTCTGGATTTACTGTGTATATGTTTTTTTGATGTTTCGGATCACATTCAGAGATCCATCATCAAGAAGAGGATAATGAATGAATAGATTGCAGATAAATCTTAAAAAGAAGCGAAGAGTAATAGATTATAATATTAAGAATGTTTTTGGATTTATTGTGTATATGTTTTTTTAATGTTTCGGATCACATTCAGTGATCTATCATCAGAAAGACGATAATGAATGAATAGATTGCAGAAAAATCTTGAAAAGAAGGGAAGAGTAATATATTATAATATTAAGAATGTTTCTGGATTTACTCTGTATATGTTTTATTGATGTTTTGGATCACATTCAGAGATCCGTCATCAAGAAGAGGATAATGAATGAATAGATTTCAGATAAATCTTAAAAAGAAGCGAAGGGTAATAGATTATAATATTAGGAATGTTTCTGGATTTACTGTGTATATACTTTTTTGATGTTTCGGATCACATTCAGAGATCCATCATCAAGAAGAGGATAATGAATGAATAGATTGCAGATAAATCTTCAAAAGAAGTGAAGAGTAATAGATTATAATATTACGAATATTTCTGAATTTACTGTGTATATTTTTTTTTGATGTTTTAAATCACGTTCAAAGATCCATCATCAAGAAGAAAATAATAGATGAATAGATTGCAGAAAAATCTTTAAAAAAAGTGATGAATAGACCAAAATAAATGGTTTCTTAGTTTTATTTTGTGTATAGAAACATAACTATATAAGCCTAATTTTGTTCTATGGTAATGATTGTAGAATAATGTGTTGTTGCAGGGTGTTGGGGAATAATTGGGAGAGATGGGTTCCTGAAGAGAGAGAGCATAGCCATGGGACATAGCCAATATAAGCATATGATCTCATGGGCTGTGCTCCCTCTCTTCAGGATTCGGTTTCGACCATTAACAAGATCAATAACAGCAGGAACTTCCTTGTTCTGGTACTATCTATCCCTTTATATCTATTGCATGCAATTTGCAGTGTTCTGCCATAAAGTAAAAGAATGTCTTGAGCACATAAAATGGGTTTTCCTGTAGCGTGCAATAATTTTTGTTGTGTAATCATATGTGATGGCTGTTTAGAATTACAATGCCGGATTTACACCCCACGTCTTTGTGATTGAACTCTTCCTCCTCTATGCAGTTGGTGTATACTCCACATCTTTATTTCAACCAGATTAAAATTTAAATGTCTTTGCTGTTTAAGGTCTACCAAATTCATGTTAAAAAATATTCATTTTTGGGAAGGAATATAAGACTTCTTTCCTAATTATTTAGGATAATTAATTGCTTAGAACTGGATATAAAATAATAGAGTTTTAGAATATTAAGTGTATATATAATGTTTAATAATAGAGAGGGATATGTGTATATAGTTATAGAAATAATGCGATATTTTATTATGGATTGTGTTTTGGTACATTTGTTTCAATAATTAATAATTAAATTTACAATAGTTAAGCCTCAACCATTTACAAATGTTATTGTTCTCTATTCTAGTTTAATATCATATTTGTAATTTTGATTTTTGTACTTGTGGCTCTCAATTGGATTTGTAGTTTTGACCTTCAATAACTTGGATAGGGTGGTGCTAGAGAGTACTAATGGAGCTTCTCCAAATGAAGGCTCTTCATTTGAAATAGATACAATGCCCACCACATAGAAAAAGGGTTCAAATAAAGGAGGCTTCAATAAAAGGTCATTTTTTACATTTTTTAACTTTGCATACCTTAAAGTCCCATAAGAATGGACCTTCAAATTAATGAAGGATATTTGATCAAAGGTCCTTTATTTGAATCCCTCTATGTTTCCCTCATCCTTTTTGGTCACTAAAATTTTGGTAGATTTTTTTTTTTAGAGAAAGGTTCGGCCAATCAAGCAAAGTTACCATGACATGAGATTTCACAAGATTGTAGCCCTTAGAGTAAGCTTTTTAAAAAGTATAGTTTTAAATATATTTTATTTAATTATACCTATTATTTATTTTCAAATTAAATTTAACATTTTACCAAACATAAAAGTCTTTGTTTAACACACATGAAAAAAATCATAAAAAATAAATAGAAAAAATATAGAAAATACATGTCATCTATACATTGATATATACATACATGAAGGTATGCATGCCCTAAATATCACTCTAAATTATAATTAATACATATTTAAAAATTAATAATAAATAAAATATGCATGCCCTAGATATCATGTTTTTGATGAACAATAAACAAGTTTTGAAGTGTGCCTGAAACCCTTTTACAAAAAGGAAAGTGGCAGCAAAGATAAAACAAGAGACTTGCCCACCTAGCATTTGCAAAAAAAACAACTAGCTGATTAACCAGTCAACAAACCATGAGACAACCAGCATAACCAAAAAAACAGCAAGGCCACTACAGTAAGTCCTTGAGGACTTTAGCAGCCTCCATATCCTTGGCTTCTAGCCTCTCATGCAAGTCCATGATTTCTTCAACATCCAAGCAGGATCCTTCTTACCTTTCTTAGTTTTGCTCCTAGTACGAACACTCAGGCTAGTAGCTAGATCAGCCGAATTCACCTCCAAACCAGCACCCTCCTCATGAACCAAGTTAGTATGAACATCAAATAGACCCTTCCCAGTCAAGCGTAAAGTAGTGCATCAAATCCACCGCTACCTCCCGCCAAATAGGTTTAATCTGCATTCTGTCATATCCTCCATAATCCAAACAGACCATCCTAGCCCTTTCCCTGTCACGAAGGAAATTTTGCCTTGCAGTTTGAGAAATGTTCTTGTCCCTGTAGAATTTTATCCTGACCAAGGACAAACCTATAACCTCAGCAATAAAATCTTCATTAATGGTAGTATCTCTACCAAACATACTAACCACATGGCCATGCCAGACGTCAACAAACTCCTTAGACACCAAGGGTTTGAAACCCTTCAAATGCTCCAAGTAAGTAGTAACACCACCATTCTGCAGAATTTCCCAAACTCGAGGATTAGCTCTCATTTCTTCACAAGATAGAGGCTACGTGCGACACCTATCCCCTCCCATCATCGAGTTACTAGTAGATCACAAACATAGCACAACCGAAGCACTAGCCAAAAAACCACCCAAAAAGCATGTGAGGCACTTGAAAGTAGTCTGAAAGGAAGAATGAGAAAGGTACTTAGAAAAATCGGCAATAAGAGGCAACAATTTCCAATGATCACCCACTGTGTGAGAAGTCCCATCAAACATCAAGCTTCATAATACCCACACAACCCCAAGATCAAGGAGGTGGGTAATAATTAAAAATTAATGGATCTCATTAATAATAAGGCTCTTCAAATCAGTAGGAAGGACGTCACCCTCCCTCCACGAACTAGCCGACGACACCCCATAATTAGCCAACCAATCGGCTATAGCATTAGCCTCCCTATAGGCATGGGAAATGTAAATTTCTTCAAATTCCTCACATAAAGAAATGGCATCAGATATAAAGTTGTTTATAGACCATGAAGGAGGAGACATTTGCTTAAGGTAATTCACTATATTTAATGAATCACCTTCGATCCAAAGTTTAGAGACCCTCAAGTCCCTAGCCATCTTGATGCTATGAAAATGGCACAACTTCCATAGATATCAATGTTAATGATATATACTTAAGAAATAATGATCTTATCTTATTTCTAAAAAAATTATGCACTATGGCATAATATCAATTATTGAAAATACTATAAAGTATTAAATATTTTCCTGAAAAATCATAGTAAAAAATAATTAATTAACAGAATTTAAATGTGTCCAATACTAAAAAAAGAGATGTTTAGAAACTATAAATTTTCATCTATAAGGTGTTTTAATTTGGTCAAAAAATTATGAAAAAAGTTATCAGCCATATTGCTAAAGTCAAATTTTCTCTTGTAATTAACATGGAATATACTCTTTTTTTATAAGGAAAAGTAGGTTTTGAAGGGGCCTCGAAACCCTGTACAACAATAGGAAGTTTCTAAAGACAAAGAAACATAAGCACCAACAGCCCAAAAAAGTCAAAAATGCTAACAAAAGAAAACACTAGATAAATCGTTACCAAACCTACAACAAAACATCAGTGCAGAATGTTGAACAACCAGAAATTATAACAAATTATCAAGAACCTTAGTTGAGTCCATATTACTAGAGAGACCCTATCATGCATCTCTACCACTTCCTCAATTTCTTGGAATGAAATGGCCACCCTTTTCTTAGTCTTGCTCCTCATACATAGGCAAGGGCCAACATCCACATTCTTCTCCATGCATGGGCCAACATCCACATCCTTCTCTACCAAGGTTCATATGGTTAATCTCAGCTATAGCCTCCTCCTGTTCACCCAGGTTCAAGTTCTTACCAATCCAATTGATGACTTTCTCATTCAATAAAGACAAGCCCTGTTCACTAGACTTGAGAGATTGATTGCTTATTCTAACCACCGCTTGCAAATCATTACTAATCTTGTTCATTCTATCCTCCATAGCCACAACCCGCTCCTCATTCACCCTGTGAACTACATTTTCCAAAGTATTCAAACTCTCCTCATGATTTTTTCCAAGTTTATCAACATCCATAGTTAACTTATCAAGGATCACATTCATTGTTTTGACCTTATCTCTCACTAACCATTCCCTTTGATTGTAGTTCACCAAAGCCACACAGACATCCTACCAATATTTTAGCCTAGTATTAAGATCCTTAACCTTTGAAAAGAGCCATTTCATAAGAGAGAGAAGGTTTCTAGTGTCGTCCTCTGCCATTCTGCAAAAATGATCCATATTGATCTCCTCCCAATTGATCAACATCACAGCAGGAACATCAACATTCTCATCCATAGAGGTCCTTCTGATTTGCATCCTTTCCCTCCAAATCCTCCTCCACAGGAGAGTCTTCAACATCAATTTCCTCAACTTTCACTCTATGTTTCTTAGAGATTTCAACTGACTTGGGTAACAAATCAAGTTGCCCAACCTTGTCTTTAGCCTATTTAGCCTACTCATCACTCTTGCAAACAAGGGTCTCAAAACCACCATGGCTAGGAAGAGCCATCCCAAGATTCAAAAAGCCCTCACCTTCTAGAACATTATCTGCCATAGCCCGCTCATTTCCCTCCTGAACATTCCCCTAAAACCCCTTGACACAAGGAGGAGGGGTCTCCTCCACACCTTTCACCCCAGCTTCCCTCGACTTAAGAGCACACTTCTCCTTCTTAGGGCCCCCTTTCTTCCCCTTCAAACTGTTTTTAACAATACGAGCAACAACCTCCTTCATTTTGATAATCATCTCATAGCCCTTTGACCAAGACATAGAGGCCTCTAAATCATCCTCCGACTTCCCCTCAAACTCCAACAACTCCTCATCTTCATAATTTTCCTCCTCACAGTCACCATCCCACTCCTCTGCCAACCCACTAGTATCATAACCATACATAATTCCCTTCTTTTTACTAGTAAAAGAGAGCTTAGGAATCTTAGGTAATAGCTTCAATTTAATGTGGTCAATTATAAGTTTCATAAGGCCTTCATGAAGTATTGCCTTACTAGGGTTCTTTCTGTGAGCATCAATATTGGTTACCATAGAAACAAGCAAGTAATAAGGGAACGAGACCAACTTCTTGTGATGAAAATGATTAAGCAACATAAAATGATAGCCATAAATCATAGAGTACCTTCCCTCCAATGTGAAGAATTTCATAATCGCCAGGGCAACATCTCTCTAGAGCGGTTTGATTGATTTCCAATCATACCCTCCAGTACCAATGCACCTAAGCCTCTGCTGCTCCTTGCCTTTGAAAAAATTAGCTAAGGCAGTCTTCAACAAAACTCCATCCCTAAAAAGCTTCTTGCCCTTAATTGGTAAACTAGTAATCTCAGCAATGAACTCCTCAGTGATATTGACCTCCACACTTTGGTAGCGTAGAACTCTGTTATTCCAACCATTCACAAAGGCCTTTGTCACTTCCAAATCAAAACCATGAACCCTGAGCATATAGGGGCAAACACCACCCTTCTCCAAGTATTCCCAAATGATCTCATTCCCACTGAATTCTTGGCAAGAAAGTGGCTCGACTCTACAATGAGCCCCTCCCATTGCCACCTGAAACAACCTACTTACAACCTTCGCCTTAGTCCTCTACATAGAAGGGGTTAAACAAACAATCTAGAAGAAAAACCAAATAACACCCACAATCCATGTAAGCCTGACACCCCAAGTACAACCAGCCATAAAATCCCAAACCATGATCTCGTAATCAAAAGATATGCATTAATTAAATGAGCAAGCTCTCAACATAAAGTTCAAAAACCAAAGGAAGAGGAAATAAAATAACTTATCTCCCCATATATTCGCTACCATGACATGACATTTGGTCATTATTAGAAATACTCTGAAGATTAAATGGAATGGAATCATAAGAATACCAATAATTATGAGCCATTACTCCCATGTTGGCAAACCCATCAATAAGAAAGTTAGCCTCCCAAAAACATGAGTAATTTTAACCTCGACAAAGGATTCAATAATGGAAAGGGCGTCTTCAATTAAATGAACAATGGACCAAGATGGCGGACTTAGCTTAAGGAGACAATTTATAATATTGAGGGAGTCCCCTTCTAACCAAAGCCTAGTCACCCCAACTTCTTTAGCGAGTAATAGGCCATGATAGGCTGTTGTTGAACATGGAATATACTTGTTGGTATGAGGCTAAGGGTTGGGTTTGCAAGCCTAAAACAAAATAAAATTTAGGTTTCAAATTTTGAAAATTTATGGAATGCATACTTGTTCTAAAAGGAAACAAGTATAATGGGTACCCATTTTAAAAACCAAAATAGGCACACATTCCATACGAGTAGGATTTTAAGCACAAGAACGCATACCCAAACGAGTACCCATTTATTTCAAAACATGTACCCATTCCTAGTGGGATTTTTTCTAAGCCTGCTACTTCCACTAAAAGTGGACTCGCTATCTTGCTTTAACCAAAAACATATGTTATTAACATTTTTCTTGGTGTAAGTGATAGAAAATAAAAGTGTGTGAAAAATTAGTTTAAAATAATGATTTGAGTGTCCCACTTAGGCCAAAAAGTGGGACACAATTTTGATATCATCCTAAACTACTATAAATACCATGCATATCAAGTAAACAGGAAATCAGTATTAAAGTAAATGACATTTATGAAAAAGATATGGAGATAAAATATTATCCACACATGCTCCTTGTAATGATAACTCTATCCTCAAACCTACCAGCACAAAATTCCATGAGTAGCATCTAATAAAATTTAAAACAACACCCTAACATACAAATTTAAATATTTTATGTTTGAGTTGATATATAACTAGTTGGATGTATGTTTGTTTGTGCTTAGGATAAAATTTTATTTTGGAGTTTTTGGGTTAGCATCATATTTTTTATTTTAATGTAGGTTCAAGGATGCATGTGGTTTTGAACTAAAGGTATAAACAAAATATATGAGGGTTAGGTCTAGATCATCAGGAAAAAAACACTTAGGATTAGATAAAGTATATTTTGGATATCAAGTTGTGTACAAAAATACACCATTTAGACACTAGTCTATTGCATTAAGAATGAAGAGTCAAAGTAACTCTAAATAAAATGAGAAAAACTGCTAAGAACATGCTTTTCACTCTTATATTATTATATAAAAGCAAAGTTATGCATGTAGTAGTGCATTTATCCATTAATTTCATTCTTAAAATAACTTGGAGTCTTTTAAACTAAACTTATAATACTAAGCTCTAAAATATATTTCAAACACATATTTATGATAACCTCACAAATTAAAAAAAAAGTAGTGACCCCTAATAATGTACTTATTGCTACTCTTTATTAAAACTAAATCATAAGTTTAAATTTATATTTTAATTTATAGTGCATTATTGAAGTTAATAATGTATTCATGATGATTTAGTGATGAAATAATCAAATGTATTCATTATGCCAAGAACCCAATTTAGTGTCAAAAATCATAGAGGAATTTTTTTATTAATTTTTTCATTTTTGATAAGGTGTTTTTCCAAAATAACTAGTTAAACACTTCAGAACATATTTTTAAGGCTAGGATTATTTTGTTAGGTTTGAGTAAGAATTAGTACCAAAATTACATCACAAAATATATATTTTACTTAGGCAATAATTTTGGCATTCAAAAATTACCTCACAACTAACACCACTTTTTAATTCACAATTCTTTTTTTTTTTATAGTGATTGAAAGTATTGATTCTACCATACCCATATAAGTTGAGAATTTTTTTGTCATCTATGCTCCAACAACTCATTCCATGTTGAAAAAAGGTATCTCCAATGAATCACATCTTTTAACCTAACTTACACCAACACAATAACAACTTTAATAATATAAGAAAATAAGATTTAAGGAATTAGTGAATACATTTAGAGTAATGGATGAGTGTAGGATCATCACAAGTCAAACAATGACATTACGAGAAAAATATATCTTTACTTAACCAAAATATTGAAATGGGTATTTGACTTTTTGTATCATGGGTTAGATAGAAAGTTGATTTTGGTTTGGTAATAACAAATCAAAATGGATATTCATTAGTAACAAATATTTGTTATAACAAAATGGGTATCAAAATAAATATCTATTTTGTAGTTACCAATTCTTCTAAAAATATCTATACATGTTATCCTCACATGCACCAAATAATAAGCAATGGAGCCAAAGGAATGTAATGCAATAGAGAAGTAATATCTATACATTTTTTTATAACTCTAGACAATAGTAGGCTCATATTTGAAGATCCTTCATTATCATCTTAAACCTTTATGAACAAAGCCTCTCTCTCCCCATATCCACTTAATTAAATATAGTGGATTTGGGCTCAATCTTGTGGATTATGATGCCTTCAAAAATCAATAATTTTTTAAAACAAAACATTGATGTGAAAGTTACCTACAAATGGTTTTGGAGAAAAATGGAAAGGGAGTGTCAATAAGTACTCTTGAGATTAAGCCTCTAGACAATATTGGGTAATGGTGTTGAGGAACTAAATTAAATATAGACTTAATGGAAGGAGTAGATCTCAAATGGTGTTGAGGAACAAAGTTAGATAGGTTGCAATGGGTGTATATCTCAAATAATGGTAACTAGCAATTTCACTTTAGGTGTGCAATGGGGTACACCAAACAATTAGGAAAATAGATAAAGGGAGACATGAATGGATGGATAGAGAGAGGGAGACATGTGTAGAGAGAGAGACACACAGATAGAGAGAGAGAGATTGATGGATGGAGAGAGGGAGACATGTCTAGAGATAAAGGGGGAGGAAAATAGAGGTAGAGATGAAGACAAAGTGAGAGGGAAAGAGGAAGACAAATAGATAGAGAGATATAGGGAGAGGGAGAGGGAGAGGGAGAGGGAGCGGGAGAGGGAGAAGGAGAGATAGAGAGATAGAGAGATATAACAAAGAGAATTAGAGATGGATAAATATAGATGGAGAGAGGGAGAGAGGAGTGAGAGGTAGAGATATATGGGAAGAGAGGGTGAAGCCACATAAGTGGTTTACAATTTGATGGAGGAAGGAAAATTTCATTTTGGGTGGTTGGATTAATTCAAGGGGTTTGCTTGAACTTATAGGTTCGAGTGAACCCTTTAAAGCTTTCGATCGAACCATATGGTTTGCGTGAACCACCTAGTTCGCTTGAACCCCTTGGAAGTCAACGTTTTAATATTAAACAAATGGGTTCGAGCAAAAGGGGGTTCACTCAAACCCCTTAAAATAGGGCTTTTTAAAGAAAGTGACTATCAAACGAACAGTCATTTTTTATGGAGCTTTTAAAATTGTGCAAAATTTTGAGTCATGTTTTTTTTTTAGTTCTACCGTTAAAATTGGCTAAGGGTCCAGTTATAAAACCTAGTTTCATAAGTGTCACATTCCAAAACCCTTAGATGCTATAATTTCGCGGTGTCTTGCCCCTAGCAGTTGCCAATTATATAAGTTGTAACCTAAGCCTTTAGATATGTCTAGTTACCAACGGGCTTTAGTTAGGACAAACACTCACCACGCATTTCGTCTCGCACCAAATTTTTCCTAAGTTGGGCACACAATGTTTTAAAACTTTTAATTCAGCACCCTTAAGGGTCTTTTCATCATTGGCCTAGTTGTGGCCCCTTTTATGATTAGCATTAGGTGTTTGCAGGAATAGGGACCGTTGGATCTAAAGATTGAATCCCAGCCACCCATCGCACACCGCGCAGGTAGTAATGAAGGGTCATCCTAAAGCATGCGAGGTCTACAAGATGCAAACTTGTGTCCTCATTGTATGGAGCCCAACCCTTGTACCAGTGCTCGATAACTGATGGCGGTGAAATTAATGGCTATAATGATGGATTAAAATTTAATCCCTACCATTCATCGCACACCTTGTGATACATGATTAATTCTTGCCTAATCACTTGCGAGGTGCACAAAATGGTGACACGTAGTGCTCTTGAACGCAGTGCAGAGAAAAGTGGGTCTCGTGGGACCAATGACTTGGAACCCAGTCAAAATTCTCTTATTGGTCAAGAGGTGATGAACTATGGTTCTGGGTTTTCAAATCTGATTTGATCATATCTAGGCTACTCAATTGTCCAACTCGCTATCAGATCGATGACATATATTCATAATCAACAAGGCACACATGTGATAGCCATTTATGTTTTGCAACCATCAAAGCATTAATGGTGTGCTCTCCTCATGGACAATCAAATTGATTCCTTATGCCTGTGATGAATTAATTCTCATCCATTATGCGGAGTGATTTGAAAATCTCCAATTACTTGGGTTGTTAATGGTGAAAAGATTGATGCCAACCATTAATTAATATCTTGAGCATGTGATGCCAACACTGAGGAGAAAACATCACTAGAATTGCTCGATAAATATAGATGAAGTGACTATCACTCTCACATTCATTATTTAGCATCCTTCTAAATTTGTGTAGAGCGAGGAATTCTCAATTGTGAGTTTGAGAGATTACCAGGCATTGAAAATGTGCAAGTCTATCAAGTCCGAGGTACCTATGGGGCAGGTGCATGAAGATGGGTAGCCAATTTTTGTCCACTTTTTGAAAAAAAATTGAAAACTCATAACGCGAGTGCGTTATAACACACTCGCATTACGACCTATTAAAAGAAAAAAGAAAAAAAAACCAAATTCATTTTCACTTCTCACTGTGTTTTTTTAGTTGCCCACAGCCAAAACCCTAGTATTTTCCACTCGTATTCTAGGAGGAGCTATTTTGCAAAAATATTCATCAACAGTTGATGTTTCATCACCAGGATGTCACCACGTCGACAAGGAGGTCTGAAAGATAAGGATTGTTTGTTTTTTGTTTTGAATTTCTTAGTTTTAGGTTGTATTTGATATTTATTTTTTGAATTTGTAGGAGATGCTAATCAACTTGCAAACCCTCCTCAAAATCAACAACAAGAAGATCAAAATCCTCAAGTTAATCAACCACAACAACAAGCTCCTCCACCAATCCCTCAACACCCTCCTACACTCAACAAAATTTAATGAGTGAAATTGAGAACAATAAAACAAATTAGGATTTAATCAAGAGGTTGAGTGATCCAAATGGTTGTGTTATCCACTGAAATTTGCACCCTGTTGAACTAATGTTCAACACCTCAGTGTAACATGGGAAGACCTCTAAAGCTGTGGGTTTCTTGTAGACAGAGGTCAACCTTCGGAGAAGGCCGGCTTCCTATGGTGTCACCTAAACTACTGATTTTGTAAAGGAAAAGGGTAGAAGGAGAATGCTTAAAAATTAAAACTAATGAGAACATTATTTCTATGGTGATACACCTAAATGTAATAAGAGCTATGAACATTCAGACTGGCATACACTTGAATAAGGATGACTGACATTGAACTGCACAACGTGTTACCGTAAGTTTATGCATGAATATTTTATAAAAAGGTTGACTTGCATATGCTTTTAAGAAGGAAAGGTAATTTTCACAAATCAAAAGGGTCATATACAACTTTAAAACACAATTTACAACCTGCATAACCATACTTTTGCAGAAAAGGCATAATACGTGAGACAAAGCTACAGGGAAATAAAAAATCTCACAAATAACTTGATCAATCACCTGACAATACACGATGTTGCAAGAACAAGAAGGAAAAATGAGACAATCAATGGTATCCAAGGTAAACGTTGTATATCATGCTCCAAATGAGTTACAAAAGTTTGCTAATCTGAGAAAGGACTGCCAAAGTCACAAACTTTCGAAAAGCATAAGAAGAACTCCTTTTACAAAGAGGCAAAAAATGCCATATATACAACAAAAATTCAAAGTGTCGGCCTCCTAAACACATCGGCCCCTCAAATCTTTTGGAATGAAGTTAATGTTGCATTCAATATGCATTCCCCGTGTCCATGTCGGTGAAGGATCACTCCAGGAATGGCCTTCAGATCTTTTGCAACAATCGCATTAAATTGCAGCCCTCGTGTCCGCCCTCAAAACTCGCCAGAACTGCTTTGAATGTTTCCAAGTGTAGCCATTAATATCGATCTACCTTCTACCAGCAGAGATCCCAGCTGTCATTGAGACTCATGGCCTTTTCTTCCTTTCGACTTTCTTGTGCTCAAGATCTTTCTGCAAGTTAACCATCTTTGAGAAGCAGCATCCAACCTCCCCCTGTTAGATCCAAACACCATTGCTTCACCGAGTCGACCCATGTTGTGCACATTTTGTTGATCTTCTTCACAAGGGTAGTCAATCAGTCAAACTGCCACTAGTTCGCCTTTAGATCCCTCTGATTGGTTGAACACGCTCCATGTAGGATTCCCAAGGGGTCAAAGGTCATTCAAACAGAATTGCATGTCGGTGAGACACTAGTCGTGTCTCCCCAATGCGATTATGTTCTATAGCAGTGATTGGCATAGCTTACTACTGTCGGCAAGACTTCATATCGAATGCAAAAGTTATATCGATATCACAGAAAACCATCGGCAAGACAATCGTTATCGATCAGTGGTCATAGCGAGTTCCCATTGGTCACACCAATATCTCTTTTCATTGGCAAATCCATCGCTATCGGCAAGACTTCCCATTGTCGGCAAGACTTCTTGTCAAATGCAAACTCTCGACG